>CAUHTR010004538.1:0-35456 GCA_959609185.1 Schmidtea polychroa | reverse complement strand
TATAATTGATCTTAATATAGACGCTACCGACTGTGATAATGTACTAGGAGAAATAGAAAAAATAAACGCTAATATTAATGAGAAAAAATATTTAATTAAAAAACCAGCAGATATAGTCCATAAAAAACAAAAAAATAATAATGAATTAGTCATGATAAAAAGAAATAGGTACAAGTTTAACCCCAAGGAGGAGATTGCGAGAATTTTGAACAACGAGGTTAATTTTCAAAAGCCTGTTATGGCAAATCTCCTTAAGCTTTTTGCGGGTGAAATAGCTATTTGTCATCCGGAATCAATTAAATATATTCCAAATTATCCTGAGAATCACTCGTCTACTCCATTCGATATTGACGAAATTAAATATATTTTCAAACAACTGGACAATACTGCTCCAGGAATGGATTTGATTACCCTTGCAAATTGGAGGAAAATTTCACCTGACTACCAACTAATACTGGCTATATGTAATAATATCATACGTAATGCCAACTGCCCTACAAACTGGAAAACGTTCAGGACAAAACTCATCTTAAAACCAGGAAAAATGAAACTAGTTTTGAAGCAAGCTCATGGAGACCAATTTCCATAATGAATACTGCTTACAGAGTATTTTTCATCACTCTTAAACAACAGACTCCTTGGATGGATAAAGAAGGAAACCTGATATCTAGAAATCAGAAAGCCATTGGAGCCTCGGACGGTTGTGCAGAGCATAACCTTATCCTACAATTAATTAAAGACTCTGCCTTCAGAACCAAAAGTGATCTACATATTATCTGGCTCGATATTTCTGACGCATTCGGCTCAATGCCACATAACCTCATTTGGCACACTCTATCTGCAATGGGCCTTGACTCCAAATCTATTAAACTTATCAAAAATATGTATGAGGGCGTAAACACTATCTTTGATTGTGAAGGGGAAAGATCCCCAGAGGTGCCCATAGTTAGGGGAGTTAAACAGGGATGCCCCCTATCTATGACTCTTTTTTGTCTTGCCATTGACTTCATACTTAAAAACATCCTCATCAGTCACCCTTTCATCTTTAATAACATGAACATAGGTATCTTAGCATATGCCGATGACATTGTGCTAGTATCTAACTCCTACGCCTCTATCAATTCTGCCCTTTTAGAAACTACCCGTCTTGCTTCGTTAGCCAACCTGAGATTTAAACCATCAAAATCTGGTTATTTTCATATTGATCATGAGCTGAACTATTTTCCAATAAAGCTATATGGGGAAATCATTCCAAAAATAGATGATTCCAATTTGTATAGATACTTGGGAATTGATTTTACCCACAAAAAAAGACACAACATAGATGACAGACTTGAAACTGCCGTTAAGGATACTAAAAAGATTCTCGAATCCCACCTCCATCCATCACAGAAAATAAATGCCTTTAAAATCTTCATCCATTCTCGTCTTATCTTTCCTTTTCGTAATTGTGAGATCCTTCATGGTGTCCTTGATTCTCATAAGGACAAAATCATCAAAAATAGAGAGCCCCAAAAGGGTTTTGACCAGAAGATTCGTAAGCTCATCAAAACATCTTTAGGAGATAAATTACTCCAAATTAACAATCATTTCATATATGCATCGGTGAAAATGGGAGGTATTGGACTGACCTCATCCATTGATGAATATCTCATACAAAGTATTGTACACCTTGCTCGGGCACTAAATTCGTCTGATACATGCTTCCAAAATCTAGTACTAATGGAACTTGCACTATCACGGGGTAATGGCAATATAGAGGCTGCCTTATCATGGATCAATGGTGATACTACAAAAAACTTTGGTTATAAATCTTTCTTTTCTAAATTCAGGAAATCCGTCGACCTCTTAAGATTAAAATATGGAATTCATGTCAAAATTGTCTTATTAGATGACATGTACCAACTAGAAATCAAATACAAAGAAAGGATCAATTATTTCTTCTCCACAAATCTCAACAACACATCATCAGAACTCCACTCAATAATAGGCTTAATACATGCAGAAAAATGGATCAATCTCAAATGCCAAGGACATATTGCTAAATCCATATGCGATAGTAGCGTGGCTGACTACCTGGTTAAGACTGACACTCTAACAGATGCTCAATACCTATTCCTTCTAAGAGCAAGGAACAATCTCCTAAAACTAAACTACGCACCACATAGATTAAAGGCTAAAAAAAATACTCTATGTAGGCAATGCAATTCCCACCCAGAGACACAGGCGCATGTCTTCAATCACTGCCCTGCAAAAATAAATGCAAGAAGAAATAAGCATACACGTGTACTAGAAGCGGTATGTCAATCTCTTCTTAACTATGGATTCAAAATGGATATCGAACGCACGCCACAAGGAATCGAAACTACCTTAATACCTGACCTACTCATCAGATCATCGAGAAATAAAATTACCCACATTCTAGATATCAAAGTACCTTACGAGCAAAGGGAAAATTTTAAAAAAGCGGATGCTGATAATTACGGAAAATATGCCAATTTGGCAATCGAAATAGAAAAAACTCATAAAGTAAAAACTACATTGTCTACTTTGATAATAGGTACTCTGGGCTCTTGGTACAACAAAAATGACCAAGTTCTCCGTAAAATAGGTCTCTCCAAAACTGAAATAAAAAGCCTAGCAAGAAACGCTTGCACAGCTGCGGTAGTAAGCAGCTATCATATCTTTAGAGAACACACCCTTAAGGAATAATATATTTATATTTATAGTATATAATATCAATGCATACCCATATTTATTTGTACACTATGGTTATTATAAACGTAATACGATAAATACGTAGTTGCTCAGATTTTCATATGTCTCCTCATGGGATTAAAAGTGCCTATAACAATGACTAATATATGTATATATATGTATATATGTGTATGTGTATTTATATAGCTCAAATATTTTACTACTATATTAATACTAACTAGTTAAGGTTTTATTTGTTTATTTTTGTTATATTTGTTAATATCTAATTTAATTACAAATGCGTTGCTATTTACCTCAACTACTAACTCTATCCCCTTTAATTAATAATCTTTACACATGTATATAATTAATACAAATAGTTTGATATTGTCTATGGGTAAATGTAGGGGTCCTTGTAGGGGCCCCGCCCATAGGATAATACGTTTTAGGTGTTCATATCTATAGTATATTAAACCCTTGTTACTTTATACAACATCCTTTCAATTCATATTATATTACAAGTACATCAGCTATTAACGTTACAAAAATCACAAATGGAGTCTTCCTACTCCGATATTTTAATCTTACTAGGAAGCATATGCTGATGAACTGAAAGCCTCCCCAAACTGATAATGAAAAAGAAAAATCATAAACTAAGCCAAAAACCACGTTTGATGCCAGAGTTCCTAACTACAGCATCCAAAGAAGATAAACATAAAAATTCCAGATTTATTAAGGGTGAGAACCGTTCTCCCCTTCGGCCTTGTGCCAGATTGATTTTCATAAAATAAAATTTGATTTTTTTTTTTTTTTTTTTTTTTTTTTTTTTAATGAGTTTTTTATTGCTTTTCAGCTTATTAACTTTTTTTCAGGAACCATTGAAATGTCGAAGGATCTCCGAAAAGCATGCTGGGACTGTGTTGGCTCCAATATTCGGGAAATAAGCCATAATACGTTCAAATATGCCGACAATATTATCTCTGGATGTTTTACTATTGAAAACCTCGTCCGAGAGCAGCATATTGAATTCCTAGATGCTTTCGAAACAGCTATAAAAATATGGCACTCAAACGTAACTTATGATCAAAACTACCTTAATTTTTCCCATTCGTTTAATATTAATTCCTTCGGAAAACATGCTTTTTTTAAGAAAAATGTTAAATTTAATATAAATCCTAATTCAAAAGAAAATCATTATTTTAATGAAAATAATGATTTTAATGAAAATCTTAATCTTAAAAATATACTCTATAAAATTAATAAAAGTAATGATAATTTTATTAAAAAACAAGCTTTAAAAAATAAAAACGTGAATATTTTTTTTGAAAAAAAGCATGGTAATTGGTTTTTTAATGATTTTAAAATTAAATCTAAAAAATCTAAATATAAAAAACGTAAAAAATTAAAGAAAAAACAAATTCGGAGTAATTTGTTTGAATATTCTAACAATAATTTCAGATCCAATGACCACGCTAAAAATTTTTTTCGTCCTCCGTTGGAGGACGAAAAAATTATACGCAGCTCGTCGGCCTGCGGCCGACTCACAGCAAACATAAGCCCCGAGACCGAAAAATTCACCATATTCAATAAACGTCCAAATTATCAAAAACAAACCGGCAAAATGTGGAAACCGAAATCCCACACCTATATAAACCAACCAAGACCCCACTACTCTAGCCCAATTCAAATAAAGCCACCTACTAACCAAAAGCCAGACCTCCCCGAACGCCTTGCTACTGAAGATCCGAATCAAATACCCAGACTTATTCACCAAAACACCCAAGAAACTGATCAACTTAATGAAGACCATCCAACTTCCATATCGGAACTCATAAACTCCATCAACTCAAACTATCAAGACCTATCCGAACCCCTTACGACTGAGCACCTAGATCAAATATCCATGCTATTTCATCAACTCAAAGAGGACCATCCAATTGCCATACCAAGGACCAACGACGTAGCCAATGACCTTATGAACTCAATTAAATCAACCTATGCAGACCTTTCTGAGCCCCTAAACGCAGAACATCTGAACCAAATATCTAAACTCACAGCAAACGTAAGCCCCGACTCCGAAAAATTCATTCACAGCTCGCCGGCCTTCGGCCGACTCACAGAAAACGTTACAATATTTAATAAAAGTCCAAATTATCAAAAACAAACCGTCAAAATGTGGAAACCGAAATCCCACACCTATATAAACCAACCAAGATCCCACTACTCTAGCCCAATCCAAAAAAAGCCACCTACTAACCAAAAGCCAGACCTCCCCGAACGCCTTGCTACTGAAGATCCGAATCAAATACCCAGACTTATTCACCAAAATACCCAAGAAACTGATCAACTTAATGAAGACCATCCAACTTCCATATCGGAACTCATAAACTCCATCAACTCAAACTATCAAGACCTATCCGAACCCCTTACGACTGAGCACCTAGATCAAATATCCATGCTATTTCATCAACTCAAAGAGGACCATCCAATTGCCATACCAAGGACCAACGACGTAGCCAATGACCTTATGAACTCAATCAAATCAACCTATGCAGACCTTGCTGAGCCCCTAAATGCAGAACATCTGAACCAAATATCTAGACTTATCAATTCAAACAGACCTAAAAATCATACCTCTGACTTAAATCACTCGACTCAATTGATCATGCCAATCTCCAATTCCAATACTGACATCGACAACAATGATATTCCGATAATCACTGCCTCTCCAATTGTTAAACCAAAGAACAATGCTAAAAAGAAGAAAAAAAGGAGACATTAGGTGTCTTTACCCAACTGTCATTGGGTACTTGTAGGAATCCCTGTATGGATCCCGCCCATTGACAGTTAATCTTATCTAATTTTTCTTATCTAATGTCTTGCTATCTCTATTATATCTTTCTCATACCTTTAACATTCTATATGCTATAACCATTTCCTTAGAACCATTCCATTTATAACACTGAAGCTGTAACTGTCCATCCTGACCTGACTGGAATTTCTCCTCCAATAGATCCGGCAGAAACTCAATCTGACAGAGGATAGACTTGCTCTGCCTCTCCTAATCAAATATATGAAAAACCTCAAAATCCGTCCAGACCTAATTGGAGAACCCCTTCAGAATTCAATTGGATCCGGCGGAATCAAATAACATCCAAAAATTACTACCTGAAAATACGTCTAAAAAATCCGTCCTGACATGATTGACCTGATTGGATCTCCTCCACAGAATTCAATTGGATCCGGCGGAAACTGAAACTCACCTGACAGAGGATGGACTTGCTCTGCCTCTCCTAATCAACCTCCAATGAATGATTGCCAGGTGCATCTATATGGGCCATGGCTGATCATGTTCATGATTAGCCATGATTATCCTACTCTGCCCCAAGATGCTTACCTCAAAAGAGAATGATCAATTGCCAGGAGCTTCAGAAAGGATCCCTCAAAAAACCTGACTGGAGTTTTCAGGGAAAACCACGTTCTGATATCGGAGTTTATAACTCTGATATCCTTCGATTATTAGATTAAAAGCTGCAGAATTCTTAAGGGTGAGAATCGATCTCCCCTTCTTGGCCAAGTGGCCCGAGTTTTGTCTAAAATAAAATTTGATTTTTTTTTTTTTTTTTTTTTTTTTTTTACTAAACTTCTTGGCAGTATGAATTTTATTATTTATGTTAATGTAAAGAATTACTTGCAATTGTTACATAATGATTATCAGTTTAAAAATTAATACTTATATTCTATCAGTAGTATGATGAAGTTTCTGGAGTAAAATTAATATGTAATTAAAAGTACTGTATTAACCCGACTATAAAACAAGTCCAATCTTTTACCGAAAAATTATACATTTTTATAATCAAATAAATATCACGCCGAATTGTTTCTGGAAAGAGTTTTTTATAATAAAAATTTTAAAAAATACTAAATATATTTTAATGAAAAAAGTTCGGTACTTCCGTGTTATCTTACCCCCAAAAATTAAATTATAAAATACAATTAAAATAACAATATAAAAAATGAGAGAATACATTATTGATGACGTTATTGAATATTATTGAACATGAATTTATTAAGGCTATCTGTGATTTATGTGATTATGTGATTATGTGAGTTTGTGTGGCGCAAACGTGTTCTAAGCAACAGTTCCGATGTGTTCAACACTATTCTCAACGACATTGTGGTTTTCTGGCCACCTGGATGACCATTTACAAACTCTTTACAAACATTTGCTGAGTTTGTAACTGTGATTTAGAAAATAAATATAATAATTATATGTGTTCTTTTTTAATTTAATTTTTGGGGGTAAGATAACACGGAAGTACCAAAAGTTCAACCAGCTAAGCATAATTTTCAAAAAAATATTTAATCTTTCAGTGTGTTAGAAGTGTCTTTCAATTTTGAAAACCTTTGATTTAACATAAATTATAAATTTATTTATCTTTCGGTTTCATGAAATTCTTCATATAATCACAAAAAACTATTTAAAGAATTTTATTATTTTCAGAACTAGTTTTGTTAATTAGACAAATAAAACAGAATCAACAAGTAAATTTTGTTTAAATTAAATGCAATTTATATTAAATTTATGTGAATCAAACAATGTATAATTCTATATCAAGCTATAAATGTCATTGTAAGACTGACTGATATTTAATATCTAATAATTACTCCTAAGATATTTCAGACTTTTATAAAATTTTACATACTGTCAAATTTGACTAATCTTTCTTTTACAGGGTTTTGCATTTCTATAATCACATGTTTTCATTTCTATAATCACATGTTTTCATGTCTATAATCACATGTTTTCATTTCTATTAATCACAAAAAATAACTCAAAAAAATAAAGTAATTTCAATAAATTATTTATTCAGATAAACATCTCTTTCATTCTTGCTTTATCAAGCCATCTTCTCATATTTCGGTAAAATCCTTGACATTGAATTGAATAATCATTATCAGGACATAAAATATGAGAAATACTTTGTTCAAGAGAGATCTCGGAATTATTATTTTTAACGGAATAATATCTTGCTTTTATCATAGAAAAACTCTTCAATCGAATTTAGTTCTGGCGAATAAGGAGTTAAAAATTTGAAAGATATTCCATTTGCTCTTAAAGTTCTCTCTACTTCAGCTGTTTTGTGGATTCTAGCATTATCCATTATAAGTATCTTTCTCGGATTTTGTCTAAAATATGGAACTATCTTATTCTCTATGAATTGAATGAATGAATTTGAATTAAATGAGCCTGTCCTGTACTCTGATGCGATTCAACCACTTAAACTAATAGCACGCATTAAACTTCAGTTAATTCATCATAAAATAGACTAATATCTGCAGCATATATTGCTTGTTCATCAAATCTCTGGACATTGAAACAAGCCTTTTTCTTGTAATATTCATCTGTTTCATTTTTCTTGAAATTATGGAACTAGAAATATCAACGTCCAACTGTTCAGACACTTTTTGCTTTATTTCATCAATAATCAAGGAGCTGTTACAAGCTATAGAATTGAATATTACCTGCTCTGCGGCAGTTAAAGATTCTCTTTTTCTTCTGCATGTTTCCTTATACTTTCCGTTGCAGAAGTCAAGGACGATCCACTGTCTTGTTTTCATAAAATTTCTCCAACTGTTCTTCAATGAAGCTTAACAGTTTCGGATATTTTTTGATGATTTCGTTCCTATTTGCGATCGATAAAACAATGTCTACGACTGCTTGTGTTATTTTAACTCGCGTCTTTCTTACCATTAATTATTTTTACGACAAAAATTTTTTATGTGATTATAGAAATGCAAACATGTGATTATAGAAATGTAAACATGTGATTATAGAAATGTAAAACCCTGTAATATATCTAAACGAACTTATATTTAAAATTAATAAAGAAATCTATCACTTTTTTATTAAATGTTATTATTAAATGTAATTTCCATGAAACAAAAAACCTACTGAACTGGACATGATTATTACAAAATATATCAATTAGAGATGGAATGTACTGTTAGAATAGGTTACTTAAACTGAAAATAAAAAAAAATTAAAGTAAATATTTACTATGCATTTTGCATACAGTTAATGTTACTAATGTTCAAAATTCAAAAAGAATGAAACAAAACATTAATTGAATATAAAATGGGAAAATCTTGAAATGTTTAAAATATGCTCACTAAATAACTACCAAGTTCTGATTTTCAGCATTTCCAAAATCAATTTTAAAATTTTATTTGAAATTTACTATTTTTATTTAAATTCAGATTGGTGATTCTCTACCAAAATTCACAAACTTCGAGTTGTAGATTTAATGGATTCTATTTTACTATATAATTACTATTTTCATACATTTTGTCATAAATATCTTTAATTTGCATTGCAAGTATTTACCAAAATATATTTTTAATATTATTTGAACTGACCGAAAAATTTACCAATGAAATTAGTGTAAAATATAATTAATTTACAATGGATGATATTTAGAAATATTAAACTTAAGCGAGTATTTTTTTAAATTAAAATTTTTAATTATACTTCTAGCAATATTTATAAAATTAAAAAGGACTATATTTAAAGTTGAAAATTTTTTCATTTTATTAAACATGTTGGGGTTTGCGCAAAAACCAAAAAATTTATATATAAAAGGAAAGTATATAACAAATAATGTTAAAATCAATAAAAGTGCAAAATTAGTTAAAATTTACTAAATATCAAAAATCAATATTAAACATCGAGTATGGTTGAACGCCAAATTGATAGACGAGTTCAGAAATTATAATAAAAATTTAATAAGGTGTTCACAAGGAAGGTTAATGCGAAAAAAACAAATTAATTAATCGGTAATGGAAATCCGAGCGCTGTAGAAAACCCGATGCTCAGCGAGACCCGAGCAACAAGATAAAAGAAGGAATATTTTGAGCCCTAATCAAGGTAAGTAGGTAGCTATGTGCACTCCAGATTTAGACCCCCACCTATTTTTTAAAAAGACCCCCCCCCATAATTTTTAAATTTTTTTTTAATTTTTAAAGAAGACCTAACAAAGAAATCTATTGAACCATCTAATAAAACAGAATACGATCATCCTTTAAATTAATTAATAAAATATTTTTATTAGGATAAAGAAATAAACCTAGTTCTTTCCGAATTTCATTTATTTATCCACAGGTAATGACAGTAAGTATATTGCAGTATATTGCAGAAATTAGTAAGTTAAAGTAGTGCATTAACATGTTATCAATTTATAGAATATTGAGAAACATAGTTGAGAATTGAATAAACTTAAAAAAAAATAATATATTTATTAATAAGATTTATTATTTTCAATAATAATTTATTTTTAAGTTTATAAAATCGAGAGAAATTTTATTTACTGTGACAAACAGAAATTCGAATTGATATAAATATTTAATATCCTGATATAAAATCTCACATACCCCGAATAAAGACACTATAATAAAAATATGAACAGTTTTGCGCACAGTTCTAACACATAGTTAACTAGTCATCGGTATGTTATTACTTTGCTGCAATATTTTCATCATCTTGTTATAATTTGCTTAAATATTTTACAATTGTTGAAGTTTTTTCCAAAATATGTTATTACTTTGTTGCAATTTGATGAAAAATGTTAATACTTTGTTGTAATTTAATGAAATGTTTCATAATTTTTGTGGTAATTTAGTGTAAATTATTTATTAAATTGATGCCATTCACCGAAATAATTTCCCACTTTATTGTAACTTAATGAATACTTTATAACATTATTGTAATTTATTGAAAGATTTCGTTATGTTGTTTGATTTATTGTAATATTTTTATTAATTTTGTAACCATTAACTGAAATAATTTATTATTTTACAATAATTAGTGATTGAATATAGTTTAAAATACTGTAAAAGAAGATTATTTAATGATGTAAAGCATTTTACAGTTTTGATATTACTCATATGTAATAAGGATGTAATATCAATGCATGATTTTGGTTGGTTAGTATGTGATTGAACTCTATGACTTGTATGTATTGAATAATAATATTAATATGTGCGTGGTTTAATATATGTATTTAGCATGTGAGTGGGTTTATTGTATTAACACTAAGTTCTATGTGTTACTTGTTGATACTAAATAATTTCCTACCCTTACTCGATTTATTGATAACTATTTTTGCAACTAAACATGTTGGTTTGTAAATATTTCAATAAAGATGAATGAATGAATGAGAAATATTTGTTTAAAAAGATGTGTAAATTTCAAAAATGGTGTACTAAAAATAAAATTTCAGAATTTTGATTACATCACAGTCTCATTTAATAGAGACTTAAATTTCAAGTATATTGACATAAAAGATTCTTATAAAAAAATTAAAATTTATGATGTAATCAACGATTTAAAAAATTTAAAATTATTACACAATCGACGATTTAAACAAATTGAAATATTGTGTAATCAATAATTAAAACAAAATTAAATTATTACGTAATCGATAATTAAAACAAAAATTAAAATTAAAAAAGTAAAGGGGGGGGGTCTTTTGTAAAATTTTAAAAAGAAAATAGAGGGGGGGGGCCCGGATCTGGATTGTACATGGATCTGGAGTGCACATAACTACCTACTAAGGTAAACAAATTAATGTAATCTAAAAACCCTCAAATATTGATTTTGGGTCCCGGGGAAATAATTTAGAGCAATTTTCTAGATAATTGACCTCTTATGAACAGTATAAAAAGAGAGCTTAGAAGTGAACAAGCCCCCATTTGGTCGAAGAGATAAAAGAAAAGCAAAGAAGCACAATCGTGCCATCAATGATTTGAAAGAGAAACATATTAATTCAAACAACTCGAACCAGAAAAATTGATTACCCCTTGGGTTTTCTACCTTATCGAGTGAAAAGTATCTAGAGAGAAAGGTGCAAATAGTGACAAATTGTAATTGTGATAACGATTTAATAAAAAGTATTCTGTGTTGGGTTTGAGTTATTTGACTGAATAAGAACATGAGGAGTCAGAGGCAGAATAAAAACTCAACAAATATATATTTCGCAGCAAAAGGCTTAAAGTATCATTTAATTGTTTTATATTTAATTAATGCTGCTACCAAGAAATCATCACTTTATACATGGGTTCGATCGAACCCCAGGAGCTCGGTGAGTCAGTCTCAGGGGTTCGGTGGAGGTCAATACCTTTGACTTATATGATTCGTGGTGACACGCCCCGCTTGTCCATCATTGACTGTAGGTGATCACGCAGCGGTAGAGCTTGCGATTACCAGTCAAGATGACCATAGACATTTTACGTGTATCGTCGGACCTACCTACTCTCAAATATAAAAAGAACATGTTTACACTTTAAGCTCCATAACGGCAAGATTCTATGGTCACGATATAGCCGCCATCATGACGATACATTTTTGGTTTCTGAATTGGTTTCTGAAAGACAACAGCAGAAGTCACACTGATGTGAAGTAAATATTAATTAATATGTTTCATTGTCGGATAAACTCTGACTATATATATATAATAATAAATATAAAATTTAATGTTTTGATCTTTGTTTTTTATTTTTTTTTCATTTGTACACCTATATATAAATATATACCATGTTTTGAATTTGTAAAAATCTAATTTTATTTTTCAAATTAGGAGGGGTTCGGTGAATGCGCATATGTAACTGGTGGTGTTCTGCAACTCTAAAAAGGTTAAGAACCACTGCTTTATACTATTATCAAATAGTAATTTTGTATTTTTTATTAACTAATATTTTTAACCACATGATTTTCTGGACATTTCCATTTAGATTAAATGTTGTAAAAATGAAACGCCAATAATATTTAAAAATATACAGAGTGAAAAACATGTAAAGAGAAGAAAGATTTAATTAAAGAAAGAGGAGAGATATTAGTTAAATCATATATAAGAGTGAACATGCTCTATTTTAGGTCGAAATATTTCATTTAAGAAATAAAAACTGCAAAAATGGGTTAATTAGTTATTTATTTGAATTTAAAAAATTCTTTACAAGATGATCGGTGTTTTAACATTTCAAAATATTTATTGTAATTCAAAATATTTTTATGAAAAAATTAACTTTTAAAATGACCCCATACGAATGACTCCAAAATCAATTAAAATGATGTTATACAGTTTCAATGTCTATATTAATCATGTTTTTTTAACACGCATTTATACTACTGATGGGTTACAGGTAGTCCATATTTTACCCCTTTGTGTTGTTTCTAACGTAACCCAGAATACAAGGATTCTGTACCACTCGATACCCGTTGAGTGATCAACGTTGGAACTGTATCGAGTGGGTGAGTACCAGCGAAAAGTGAGTATACGTTTGTATACTATAATCGGCAATTACTCAAGCGGGTCCGCGGACTGCCGATAGAAGGCTTGTGTCCGACTTCTCTTTATGTCTCTTTTCCAACAATAGTCTTCAACTACAATTCGGCTCTTATTATAACATTAATTCGTGATAAACAAAGATAAATGAACAACACGTAAATGTATTTCCTCCGAGGACATTAGAACACTCATCCTCTCCATCATGACTGCTCACTGGATATTATTGGATTTCGACATGCCTTGAGTCGAGCATGCTTGGCTCTTCTGGAAAAAAATATTTACAATTATTATTTACATACCATACTTATGAAATTCTAAATTAAATAATACACAATATCTAAATTAGTTAATTAATTAAGTTAAACTTTATTTAACTTATTCCTTACATTATCTTCTCTTTAAAGGGTTTGAGCCATTCTACATTTCTTGTAAATATTTTACCATTTGGCATTCATATGTCATAATTCCTTCCACGTCTTTTATTGGTTATTGCTCTTGAGTCTTCATAACGATCGTCTTCTTTATTACGCAAATCTTTTCGAATTAACACAGTATCACCATTTTGAAAATTGCTAAATGTATTCTGTTTTAAACAAACTTGATCTAATCCAACTTGATTTTGTTGGTCCAACCATTCGTGATATATATTTTTTCATAAACAATTTGCACAGGAGATTCATTAATTGATTTTTATTCATTAATTGAGTTCAGCATAAATTAAATTTCTGGAAGCAAATCAACCCAATTTCTATGAAATTTATTTTTAAGTGAAATATTAATTGCATCCCTAATTGTACGAAATCACCTTTCTATTTGCCCGTTAGCTGAGTGATGATAAGGGCTTGAAAATATCTGTTGACAGTTATGTAATTTACAACGTTCTTTCAACATAGCGCTTTCAAAAGTTTACCCTAATCAGTATGTATAACTCGCGGTGCTCCGAATTTTAATATCCATTGGTTCTTTATGATCATTGCAGTAGTTTTTTTTATCTTAGGTACTAACTACAATCAATGATACATATTTACTATGATGATCAATAATAGCTAGTATGTATTTTTTATTGTTAATATTAGTTTTTAATGGTCCACAGAAATCAACAAATATTGATACAAATAATTCTCTTCATGAGGACTTTTTTATTGTTTCTTTAATTTTAGTAGTCAACACTTTCCATTTTTTGACATTTTTCACAACTTTGTACTACTTCTTTTATTGTCTTGTTCATATTGCAAAGTTATTTTAAATATTTTTTCAACTTTTTTAAACCCAGCATGGCATCGATTTTTGTGATAATATTGAATCAAATCTTCTCTTTTTACTTCAGGTATCCATACTTTATTCGTTTATGTTTTTACTATTTCATTTTGAACTATAAATTTACCTATTTTCCTTTTATCTTTACTTTCAATAATATCTTTAATTTCTTCCTCATTCTTTTGCCAAATGTCTTCACTATCATCTGTGATCAAAGCCAAAATTTTGGTTTTCAGTTTTCCTACTTTAGGGTCTGAATGAATCATTTGGCATTGTATGCATGATGTGTACTTACTTCTTGACATAGGATCGGCTTTAGAATGACTTTCACCTTTCCCATATTGTCTAAGCCGCTAAGATAGTTGATCCATGTCTGAAATTGAGGTGTTAAAGGTGTTTTGGTTTTTAACATAAAGATTATTGCATTATGGTCTGTTCTCAATTTAAATCTCTTTCCATATAGATAATGTTTAAAATATTGGTAAAATAATAAATTGCCAACCATTCTTTTTGTGTAATGCAATATAAAAGTTCATGTTTACTCATAGAATGCGATCCATAAAAGATAACTCTCTTATTACCATCATCGTGAATTTGTGAGAGAACCGCCCTAATTCGATCAAAACTAGCAGCTGTGTCTAATATAAACGGCGTTTTGAAATCTGGATATACTAAAACTGGTAATGAACATAACTTCTTCTTTAACTGTTGAAAATTGTTCTCACATTCTTGATTCAATATCAATTTATTTTTATTACTTCTACACAAGATTTCTAATATATTGTGATGTTTTGAGTAGTCTTGAATAAATTTTCAGTATTAATTTGCTAACCCCTAAAAACTTCGTAATTTTTTCATACATTTTGACTGATCAAATTATTTTATTGCTTGAAATTTTTCCGGATTAGTTTTAATGCTATCTTTATTAATTATATGCTCTATAAACCTAACATCATTTTTTAAGAACTGGCATTTTGACGAATTTATTTTTAAACCTGCTTTTTCTATTTTCTTAAATACTTTTTCATTAGATTTGTAACCCTCCTCTAACGTTTTTGAAAAAAATAATATATCATCTAGATTTACAACCGCATTTATCCAATTAAGTTCTCCCAATACTTTATTCATTAATTTTTGAAATCTTCCCTGAGATACTGCAATTTCAAATGGCATTCTATTAAAACAATACTGTTTAGATTTGGTTGAAAACGCTGTTTTCAGTATGGAATCTTCCTCTAATTCTACTTTATAGTATACATTTCCTAAATCCATAGTGGAGAAATATTTGATCCATTTAAGACATCTAATAATTCATTTGTATTTGGCATTGGGAAAATCGGCCTCTCCGCTACACTGTTAAGTCCACGAAAATCTAAGCAAATCCTGATTTGATCAGCACCTTTTTTTCACACAAACAAGTGGCATATTCCAGGGTGAATCGCATTCCTTAACTATTCCATATAACTCTTTAATTTATCATCTATTTTCTTTATCAAATGGGAAGTTTGTTGCCTGGGATTTATAAATATTTGATTCTCTGAGATAATTTCATGTTTTATAATATCAGTTTTTCTTATATCCCATTTATGTTTCAAAAATATTTTATTGCATTTTCTGACTAAATTGGTTATGTTTTTATCACTGCATTCAAATTTCATTACTCTATCCATTAAATCTCTTTGAAAAAAACCCTTGAAATCGCTATATTCTTCTTATTTATTTCTAATTTAATCCCAAATTCTAAAAAAATTCTTCCACCAATTAATTTAGAGGAGAAATTTCTTCAATCATTGCTTTAATTGTAATATTAAGTGTAACTGTGCCTATTATTCTTAGTGAACTATCATTCGCAAACTTAACTTTTATACTGCTCTGTCTTAATTCTGATAACTGGCACTTTTCTAATAAATCTCGTTGAATCACATTTAACTTTGTTCCAGTATGGAGTAAAATTTTGTAATTATTAATAAAAATACTAACTTCAATGCTATGTATACCCCAAATGAATCATATTTTATTATTGAATTATTTTCATTTATAGTACATATTCTGTCATTAATCACACTATCATATTTATCGGCATCATTCATTGGATAATTATAGTAACTATTAATCAAACTCAAATTTTCATTAAGTGAATTTTTATTAGACTCTTTACAGTCATTTAATTTAAATAAATTATTTAAAAAATTATTGGAAAAATAATTATCATACGTACAGTCACATTCATGTTCAGACAAACAATTCTTCCTCACAATATTGCTAACGTTTAGTGATACGTTTCTGGCACCTCCGCTAGAGCAATAGCTCTGGCATTTGGGTATCGCTCATCCTCATTTGGTATCTCCTCGTCCATTCCAGCAATCGATTTTGCGTACTGATATTTGCAATCTTGTCTCAAATCCCAGCATTCATGTATAAAATGTCCTTGGTTGTGGCATTTAGAACATCTCACATTTGGGTATTCAGTTATACGGTGTCCGATTTCTGTACACCCCCAGCATCGAAAAACCTTTTTCCCGTTATAATTATTCTCAAATCAAATTTTGCTTCTGTAATCATTATTTTGATTAAAGTATTTACTTGTATTATTTTTGTTGTGATAATAATTGGCTTTGTTTCTGTAATTATTTGAAATTTTATTTCCAATAAAAAGTTCATTGTTTTGATTGTTGTATTCTTCTTTTCTTTTATGATTGCTTACATCTTGCTTAATAGGGTTTCTAAATAGGGGTTCTAAATTAATTAATATACATTATCTAAATTAGTTTATTAATTAAGTTTAGCTTTTTTTTTAACTTATTCCTTAGAATTATTATTATTATTGTTATTATTATTATTATTATTATTATTATTATTATTATTATTATTATTATTATTATTATTATTATTATTATTATTATTATTATTATTATTATTATTATTATTATTATTATTATTATTAATGTAGTAAGAATACTTGATTTCATCTTGAGATTTATTAGACAAAACATATCTTTCACTTCCATATTCTTATCTGGTCAATACATTTCCCATAGCAACCGCTCATAATTATTTTAATTGGTCACTAAAAGTTGGTACTGCGATTTAGCGATCGGCTGTCAACAAAAGGTGATCCTTATCACAAAAACTGCTAATGACCTGACTAGCCTCTCGGTTCATTGACTACCATAGGAGGTGCTGTGTCCAGTTTTCTCTTGTCCCTTCATCGGTTTCTGATTTACCCAATATCTTACTTGTTACCATCTACCTCAGATTTCTATGTTAAAAAATTTTTCTGTTAAATTATTTCTCGTAGGACATTAAAATTATTGGACAGACCAGATTATTATCGTGCCTTGTTGTGCTTTATTGAGACAATAACATTGACAATAATTATCTTGCTTTATTTTATTGTTATTTTGTTGTATTTTTTACTCTCTATATTAACTTCGCTGATGTTTGTATGTGGCATGCAAATTTTGTGAGGCCAAGTTAACCTACTTTCTGTGATCGGATTGAGGTGAAATTTGGCAAGTTGATTTGTTATCGAGAACACTACATGCTATCGAAATTTCAGATTGATCCGATCACGGAAAGTAAGTTAATTAAAAATATATTGATATGTCAAATCTAGTGTTATTTCCTTATTTCAATATAAATTCTTATCTATTCATTAACTTTGGAATAAAGAAATAGCGTAATTATATCTAAATTATATCTTGCCATGAAAGTTGCAAAATTATAAAATTATAAAAAAGTTATAAAATTACACGATAGGTTATTTAATCGTATGGAGGCAATAAACGCAAGAGAAAGGCAGTTAGGCGGACCCGGTTCTGTAGTTCAAATTAATGAAACAAGTTTGAACTACAGGTGTAAGAGTCATCGGGGTCGCTCTCCAAACAATCATACTAATGCTCTTGTTTTGGCAGAAATTCGGGGGATGATACTTCTTTTAAATATTTGATTTTCAAAGCAGAACTTGTCTAAATTCTAAGCAGTCATTTTAATAAAAGATCCTTAAATGGATTCCAAGTTCATTAAATTCAATTTTTCTTTTTTAAATATGGCCGGAGATAATCAAAGACAAAAAAATCGACTCTTTACGCTATAATATTTCGCCATGTTGTAAGTAATTCATTGATATATACGGATCAACATCCAACCTACAAGGACTTAACGCATGAAGGATTTATGCATAAGAGTGTTTGTCATAAGTATAATTTCGTTGATCCTAACGCACATGTTCACACCCAACATGTTGAAGCAATTAACAACTGTATTAAACATGAAATTAAAAAAACGAAAAGGGGTATTGCCATTAACAAGATGTTATTTTATTACAGAGTTTGTCTTTTTGTTTTATCACAGGAATGATTTGTAAAATAATTTTTTAAAATTAATAAAACTTTCCTGAGTAAATAGTTTTTTGCATATTTTAATTTAATTTAATTTTAAGTTTGTTTTCATCATTTTTTGGCTCTTAAATGAACTTAATCCAAAGTAAATGTTGTTTTTCGATTGGCTGTCAAATTCAAACTTCTTTTAGACGAACTGGACTTTTAGTTATTTGCGGGTAGGATTTGACAGGATTTGACATTTGCTACCTCAAAAATAAGGTGAGTTGAATTTTCCTTTGTATCCATTAAACCTTTAATTTCAGTCATGGAGAAGAAAAATAATGAAAATCCACTTCTGAGAAAGCGCCGACTTGCAAAGGAAAAAGAAAAACGAAATCTTAAAAAGCGATAGGAGTCACCATCAACCCATGAAACACGACTTACTAAAGAAAGTGAAAAGTGAAAACGTACAGAACAACGAGAATAGGCAACTGAACGTGGATTACGTTTGGCACAAAAAACAGAGCTCGACGAATTACGTCGCACTCAAAAACATCAAGCGACCGAAAATCGACGACGAGAAATGTCGTCAACATCTCGCGAATTACGGCTCGCGCGTCTACGCGCAATCAATGCTTCAGTTGAAGCGTTTAATAAAAATGTTTCTATTTTATTTGTGAGGTTTGTCAAAAGTATTGTTATGCAAATCCAGTTTTGAAATACTGATTTGATGAAAAATCTCCTAATTACCTTCCCGTTGAGCTCTCCAACAAAAAATCGCTTCTCTTGTGCCATCGCTGTAAAACTCATCTGCAGTCCAAAAAGACAACACATCCACTGAAAGCATACTGGAACAACCTTAATCCCGGCGAGATTCCTGAAGAGATCAAAGTTCTCATCCAAGTGGAAGTCAGATTGCTTGCTCGCATCATTCCGTTTTTGAAAATTGTCAAGAACGATGGCGTCTTTGGACAATATGGCTTCAAGGGGCGGGCAATCTTGTTTGTGCAAGACATATTCAAGGTACCTGAGAAAGTTCCTTCGATGCTTCCTAGATTGCCTGAATCTGCTGGATTGATCGTTATCACTGAAACTGGATAAAACGAGCGAATTCACAATTTTGCATGACAATGTGAGTAGTGCAAACGAGTGGTTAAAAGGGAACAATCCTCTATATATTGACTTGCAGAATGTTACAAATAGCAGTCAGTTGGATGTCGTTAACTTCACGAGAGTTCAGCATCCTCCTGTACAACTACCAAAACGAATTTCAATCAATAAGTACTCGACAATCATCTATGGTCAGTGGAATTAAGGAAATGCGATGTTTGGTGTCAACAAAGACAAGCAGTGCTGTGCAATGGCTATCAGAGCCATAATTCGTCCAACTATTCTGTCACCTCGGTGGGATTCAAACACAGTCAACGGGAACTTGATATACTTTACACAAAATTTGTATTGTCGTCAAATCCACTGGATAGTCCACCAGACGGTTACCTTTTAATGAAGACCTTCAATGTCGTCCACGAAGACCACGAAATGTTTGGCAATAATTTCTCTTCATTGCAATGAAGATCTAGCAATATTTGGTAGTCTTCTGAATAGTGCGAATACACTAGAAGAAATTGGTGTTCGCCTTTCGCATTGATTGCATACACTGTTTGGTGATCATTCAGCAGGTGTTCTGATTGGGGGATTTGTAATTTAATCACAAACCCTACAATTTAACATTCAATTAGCAACGACTTTATTGAGATTATTTAATTAACTTATTGAATCATAAATATTACGTCATTATTGTTTCCGTATATTACTTTGATACAGATTGTTGATGGCAAACTGATGATAAAAATAATTTCCTTGAAACATTTAATTTTTTTGGCATTTTAGAGTTTTCTTAAATTAATACTTATTGTATCGCTCAAAGTATAACAGTTGCCCTCATTAATTTGATCCCAATTAAAAAAAAAGAATCGGACTAAAGGAACTAGCATTCACAAAACCATGTTTATTTTTTTCTTTTATTTCTTTTTATTCTTTACATTTTGCTTCTTTAATATAAATAAGAAACAGCACTCATGCATTCAACACTTGGAAAACTTGGTCATCCTGCTATCAACGAGACTAGATCCGACATCATACCGAGGCTCATATAAGTACTTTATTTTTCAGTGTTGAAATCAACACTTTATTAAAGACACAGAAATAATAAATAAGACATAACATGATCTACATAATAAGATTTCAGTGAAATATTCAATGAGCTGATTGACATCAATCTTTAAATTTTAGTAGGGTCCAATAAAAACACAAAATGAATCACGTCTACATTCTCAATTTTTGAAATAAATTATTTATTTATGAAGTTTTTCTCGATGTATATTTTTTTATTTCTTTGGTTTTCTTTATTTTGATTATTTTATTTTTCCAAAAATCAAAATTGTTGATACAGTAAGTGAATTTTTAGATTCATGCATTTAGTTCAATTACAGAACAAATTTGATTTATGTCGTTACAAAATGTCAATTTATGAAAATGTTTAATATTTAATATGCTATAAGCAAACAAATGTGTAAACTGCCAATAGGATACAAACATACTTTTTAGTGGTATGCAGTCAGAAACACGGACAAATAGAAAACGCATTAGGTTCGGTCCACATACTTCAAAATTACAAATGATAATACAGTTTTATTTTTATTGGGCGTTGTATTTTCTATTTAACCACAAAATATGTCACGTGAATATGACGGCTTTTAGATAAAGATATGCAAACAAACAATAGCTTTTTAGGACTCTTCAACAACTGTCAAAAAAGGTAGGAGATTTACAAAGATATTTAACAGACTATTCCTTATAATATAAGGCTTATATAATAGTTTTCAAAACAAGATGGTCAGAAAGATTAAATACTGATACCTTTTGTCTTACATTTGAAGTCTTTAAAATCTATTTTTGAACGGAATTGAATGAAAAACATTTCTTTCGGTTTTTAAAATATATATTAAAATTTGAATTAATTTTTATGTCGACAGATTGGCTGAATATTTTAATGTTGTTACACCAAAGAAATCTCATCAATGAGTCTCGCCATACATTAGATATAGAAAGAGATAATATTCAGAGCCTTATTAAAAAATTAGAGTAATTTCAATAAACTTAAGTCCAAAAAATTTCAAATGAAAACCAAAACACTACAGAGCTTGAAATAAAACGTCTATTTAAGGATCTATTTAACAAAATTATTAACACAATTATAAATGGACTTACAAGGGGATTTCAATCCATTCCTTTAATTTGTAATCTTTTTGAAGGTTTATACAAATTTAATGAAATTGATCAAGAGAATATTGCTTTAAAAAGAAGATTACCATAAGAAAAATATTAAAAGGAAGTAAGTGATGAAATTGCACTAAATTTTTGAACTATGCCAGTGAGTATATAGTCCGCATATAGTCTGCATATAGTCTGCATATAGTCTGCATATAGTCCGCATACTCAGATAACCCACATCCTCATATGCCCATCGGGTTTTTAAGTTTTGTATAAAAATTAATCAATATAGTAAATAAACCAATACGTGTAAAAACGTTTGATATAGCCCGCACCTCCCCTGTGGGGTATGTAAAATTCAGTATAACCCGCGGGTTATATGCGGGAAAATATGGTAGCTGAAGTTGAGATATCATTTTGTGTCTTAAAAATTATTAAAAACTTTTGGGATCAACAATGTGTCAAGGACGCCAAAATGGGCTAGTAATCCTTAATATAAGATAGCTAGAAATTTAGATTTTTATGAAATGTTATCCAATTTACAAATGGTGTAGCACGCTATCATATTAAGAAATATAATTAAATGAAAATAAAATATCGTTGTTTTTATTTTCGTTGCCATATTTTCCCCTCAAATTTCGATGAGTTTCATCAAAAAACTCAGCTTTGGGCCTCAAACAGGTCCTGGGTATTAGAAACTATTTTCAAAATCAGATATATTCAAAATTGAAAGAGTAGTTTTCAATGTTTTCGAAGAGCAAAATTTTCAGTTATTCTCAAATAAAAACAAATGTAATTATCATTATTGTTAATAATTGTTATGTTGAGATTTTAATGAGTTGTGGGAGAATCTGTAAAGCCCGAAAGAATCACTCGATAACTTTATTTTTATCTAAGATACTCCTTTTAAATAAAAACCCTGTTTAAATTCTGATTTGTGATTTTAGAATTTTCAATTTCACATACTCATTTTGTGTTCTTGAAAGTTTTTCAAAAGAACTTTAAAGAATTTTTTTTAAGATTTTAATTGTTTTGAAATAATTATTAAATCCAAACTAGTTTTCTATAAATAATTTTGTCTATTTTACTTTAATTTCTCGCTTTTTTTATAAATCAAAATTTCTTTGTTTAAATTTTCTATTTAAGCAATATTTAATAACTATTAAAGTTTAAATTATAATTTGATATGTTGAATGAAACTTTTGACCCCAATAAAATTGTTTATGCTAATAATAATTCTAAAATTACTCTTTCATCGAAGCAAAAATTAGATGAATTGGCTGCTCAGGTTATTTTTATATTTTAGGAAAAGTCAATTTTTAATATATTTAAGGTTAAAGAGTGGAATTCAGAAGTGAGTTTATTCTAAAAATCCTTGAAATAATGGTTTTTTCTTTTTATCTTTTTAATTTAGTTCTATCAAAATTTATCCAATAAAGAAAATTTGTAATTTTTCTATTTTTTTAACTGGGTAATTAAATAAATTTTAGATCAGTTCTACCCAAGCCAAGGGTTGCCAGTATTAAAAATGTGGATAAAATTTTATTTTTTATCATTTTATTCATAATTTAGGATTTCCTTCCGTTAGATAAAAAGATTAGCCCAGGTGAACCTACATTCACAAAAACGAATTGCAGTAAATTACTAGTAAAAAACAGAAAAGTCCTTTTCGAGTCTTTAAATAATGAAAAAGAATCAGTAATTTCATATGTGATTTTTATGAAATATTGATAATAATTTCTATCTTAGCAATCTAATAGTGAAAATAGTATTTTGGAAGTGAGTATTTTGGAGCTTTCTCACAACCAATTAGACGTCGACGAGACCTTAGAAAACGATAATATCTCTCTTGGAGAGATATCTTATGAATCTGAATCAGAAAGAAGCTTTAAATTAGAAAATAGCCAGAAAATTATATATATAACATCTGAATCTGAGAAATCAAGTGAAAGTACTGATTATATAGAGACAAACAAAACTTCAGCTTCCAATTTGATTTATGATGAATTATGTAATGAAAATATACAGATAACAGATACAAGTTATAATGAATTAGATAAAGTATATCCTAAGGACAAATCAACAAATCTTCATTACTCTTTAAGTTTGACAAGTGAAGTTCTAAATGAAATTTATGCAGATTTGGAATTGTTCGTCAAAACTTCGTCAAAAAGTCTAAATGGAAATGAAACAATAGATGGTGTTCTAAAACCCAATGAAGATTCTCTTGATAACTATGTAGTAAGTGAGGAATCAATAATCCTTTGTCAGATGGGACACTTGAAAGAAAAACGTTTACGTTTATTCAAAGATCTTGAATTCCTTTCAACGACTTATCTTTTTAAACCTGGAGATTTGCGCCACGTCGAGGAAAACGTAGAAATTTTTAAAAATAGTAAGAAAGAATAATTGATTTATAATTGTTAACAAAAATAAATTTAGATCTAATGTATTCATCTTTGGCTGAAAGCCTTCAAAATAAACATTATTTGAATGACTCTTTTTTGGCTACTGCATATATTCGCAACGTTAAGTTCGGTGTCAAGGATGACTATGTTTTCTACAATTTTAAATCACTCCTTGATAATGGATTTGGCGAAAACATAAAACGTTTATCTAGTCTATATCATGTTTTTTTAGTCGCTCGGTCTGTAGGAGATTCACGAATTACTGGATCTGACGTATTTTCAATTATAAAGAGCCGCGATGCTGATAAAATCAAATTATATAAAGGAGGTTCAAAATGGCTTCGGATGATCAAATCAATTGATATTGATCGACTACCGATTGATTTCAAATTGAATTTTGAGGTAAGATTTTTTTAAAAATATTTATTTAAATTATCTTCGTATCTCAAACATTTTCCCCTAAGATTATTATTTCTTGAAGACAATACATTGTTGATATTCAGGGCCGTAACAAGGGTGGTGCGAGCGGTGCAGGTACACATGGCGCGCATCTGAAAGGAGCGCAAAATTGGGATGTACCAATTTTTTAATGTCACCAAAAAATGAAAAAATATAAATAAAAAATAATAAATGACATGAACTATAAAAAACGGCATCCTAACTAGCCTATCTTTAACATTACTGGTTGGACTGGTTCATTAGCGTGCCTTCCTAGGTGTTTATTTTATAAAATGTTAGTCCACAAAATGGGTTCCTGTCATTTTTTTAATTAGTAACAGAAT
Organism: Schmidtea polychroa; assembly: GCA_959609185.1. Lineage (NCBI taxonomy): Eukaryota > Metazoa > Platyhelminthes > Tricladida > Dugesiidae > Schmidtea > Schmidtea polychroa. Next base: position 10,374 of record CAUHTR010004538.1, on the reverse strand, counting down.
TTTAAGAGCATTACTACTTATTATACAATAGCTGGAGATGAATACATAGACCACAATGTTAACATGAACATTATAATGATTATAGTAGACTGTTTTGAATTCGCGTGTTGGGGGCGCCAGATATATGAACCGCACATGGCGCAATAATGCCTTGTTACGGCCTTGTTGATATTCCCAGGAAGAATTTATAAAATAGTGAAAGAATCAATTTATAAAGTTGAATATATTCTCCATATAATGAAGGTATCAAATTGCACCTAAAACCAATTTTTTATATTCAATAATATAAAAAATGAAATAGGTCAGAAAAAATAAAACAACTTTTACGCACGCGTGAGAAATGAATTTTTCTATTTGGTGAAATGTATCCAATCAGATAATTTTAATGCTTATGTAAAAAATATTGATAAATATGATGTTAATCGAAATTCTTTCCGTATTTATAAAATGTATTAAATTTAAATTAATGAAATTCTTATACTAATAAATCATTGAAATAATGTCATTTTTGTTTTAGCTTTACTGTATACATGTAAATCCAAAGAAAAATTATCAACAAAAATCACCAAGAAAGAGTACAAGATTGATTTTTCGCAAAAGCCCTTTTAAAATTCCTAAAGGTCCAATCCTTTTCAGTAATATTGGATCATTAAATTTGACATCGAGAGAAATAATTAAAAATCATGATATCGAAAGGAATATGAATATACCTCAAAGTAATCCATTGGATGGAATTGTCAAACTAAATAGTTGCCTGGCTCTAACTACGGGATGTCAAGGCAAATTAGTAATTGTTCTTAATTTTCTGTTGATTTTTATCATATTTTTAAGAATATATATAGTGAAGGAAAAGATATGGGTTCATGGAATATCGTGGATTGTGAATTAACTTCCAAAGGAATTCTTGGTGGCAAAAGATCAATAGAAACGGGAGTCATCGAAAATATTAAATTTGAAATTCCTTTTAATACAATGAGAGGTTCAGTAAATCTTTGTGATTATCATTTTTGCGCCAGAGCAAATTCATTTTCAGTATTTTTAATTGAAGAAATAGTACACCAAATGCCAGTAATTACAAAAATATCCATCGATGGTACAAAAAAGTACGCATTTTTAGCAGCTGCAGATTCACCAACAGATGCTTTGCGATGGTGCAAATGCATTAGTCTGTGCAAGAATTCGTTTTAAATATATAAATAAAATTATTTATTTATCATTTTATATTTTTTGCTTTATTTCCATTGTTTCGAGTATCTTTTTCTGTATATTTATCTTTAAGACATAAGTCAACACGTAATATTTTGTCGATTTGTTGATTTAGAAGTAACATTTATATTACTTATAAAGCACAATTAGTAACTATTTGTTAATATTCTACGGGTGACGTTACCCCACACGTTGTTTTTATCAATATTGAGCCTGTGCAGTCACATCATTCATATGTGTCTTTTGTTGTTATTTAGTAATTATTTAGTAATTGTTGTTATTTAGTATTTCTGATTCCTGATGCCCTTTTCCAATCACATAACTAAAACCCAACACAAAACAGCTTTATTCAAACTTTAATTATGCACCTTTGGCAGTATCGTCCCATTCGTTCATTATATCCCTTTTTTGTAACATGTTGTCAAATATTTTTCAAGTAGAATCTAGCTTGGGAATTTGTCAAGAATCCTTGTATCATTGGCAATCCTTAGTCGTCATTTTCATCGGCGATTATTAATAGATTATATTTCCATTCAACTCCAAGAGAATTTGTAGATACAACGTTTGAACAATGTTTATCCATAAAGGACTGTGAAGATAATGTAACGAAATAGCCAATCAGTGAATATTTGAAATATCCAGCGGGATCATAAATCGTCAGTAGTTTAATTAAATCTTCTTTCGAATCGAACATGAATCATTGAAAGTTAGAATAGATACTTTTGTGTGATCCAATTCAGTAAAGAGTTTAATTAATATCACATTATCTATACTATTTTTAACACCATCAGAATTATTTATTCAATTGTTTTTAAACACGAGTTTTTTCGCTGAAATTATCCGATATTAAATTTCTCTTCTTCATTCTCCATCAAATGACATTTCAATTGAAATGCAATAGATTTAAGAGCGCATTATCATCCGTTTGTAAAAGTCCATTTAAATTAACTTGATAGACGTTACCACGAAAATTTTCATAATTATTCAAATCTTTTAACAAACTTTTAATTAAAGGAGTTTTCCCAGAACCTCTTTTACCAATAATCATCATTGAATTGCTTTCATCGTGTATATAAGCATCTTTGATGCTGTGAATAATTCTACATTCATAATTTTCATATCGAAAGAAATCAAGGACCTACAATTTCGTGAATGAAAATTGAATTCAATATTTAAAAACATTAAACTAATTCAGTAAATTTTGAAGAAAAATAATTTTTATTTAAAAATCACGAAATCAAATTTTTAAAACACAAATCAAGTTTTTCACCGACATCAGATGAATAATTAAACAATTCTCTCAAATTATTAAATTTTTTACACAAAAATAAAAAAACAACAATCATCATTAGTGGAACCCAAATTAAATTAAATTTTTTTATGTTCCATTGCTATCACTACAACAAATAGAAACCAGACGGTGCAAACTGATCAAACCTCCAAGACAATGTGTATACCGAAGAGAAGATAGTAAATAGAATTTTAATGAGTAATAATAAAAATGAATAAACGACGAGAGATTCGTAAAAAATTGTGGAGATGATAGTAAGTTCAAATAGTGATAGGGATCAAGTTATGTATAAAATAATAAACAATAAACGGCATAGAAAAAAAATAAGAAAAGTGATTCAGAAAATCATATCAGCAGAAGAAAGTGGTCATTAAATTAGGGATAACGACAGAGCAGGAACTTCTTAATTACAACAACAATAGGTCATTACAGATGACAGTGATTTAGATTACGTGTCGAACGATTCAATAACAGATCATGATTGATTTATCAATACGACAAATCTTAAGGGCAATTCAGATGAATATAACATTGATGAAATGCTTTTAAATATTGCTGTGCAAGAAGATTTGAATGACAGTTTTCTCAAACATGAATCCTTAGGATTTTTAATAAATTTGTCAACAGTCTCTTTTACCATAATTAATAAAAAGGATTTTGAATAACCGTTCTTCATTAACAATTCAACCAATTTGTCAACATTTTTTACTGAATTTTCAAAAGTAGAAGACAAAGACCATGAACGGTAAATAAACCCCTTCACCATATTTCTTTTATACTTGAATTCACAAAAACTTTCGGATGAAGTAGAGCGACCAGTATCAGTTGGTTTTCTATAAATCTCTGTCTCATAGTGTTTCTCTTTGCGTTGTATTAACAGATTCAAGAAAGCCAAGTGATGATTTTTTCTCCGATTCACATGTGAATACAATGTTTTTATCTAGACTATTCATAAAATGCAAAAACGGATCAACATGCCTCGAAATCTGGGTGTGATGTTGTTGAGGTGTGTGAGTCCGATGACCTAAATAAATTAAATAGTGTGAACAAGGATGATGAGCCTAAATTTGTGTTAGTATTGTCGTACTCAGAAAGTTTTAAGGAATATAAAATGAAGATAAGAAAGCAATTAGGGAATTTAAACTATAGGATAGTGTCAACTTCATGGAAAGTACGCAATATGTTCATTAATAAGTCTAAAACTCCGGTTGAATTGTGTTCCGATCTTGTTTATAAGTTTACATGTAATGGGTGTAATGCCACATACATTGAAGAGACTTCCCGTCATCTCTGTATTCGAGCTCGAGAACATTGTAAACCGAAGGCTTTGACCCATATAGGTGAGCACAATAAGTGTTGTACGAGTAAAATAGGTATGTCTGATTTTAAAATTTTATTAAAAATTTTTGATAATTATTCGGAACGTGTAATTTGTGAGGCGTTATTGATAAAGTCATTGAATCCAAAAAGTAATGTGCAGAATGCAGTGAATACTTATGTTTTAAATGTTTTTAAATAAATATATGTATATTGTATGTATAGATTGCTGTTTGTGAAATTAATTAAATTTTTTAAAATTTCTTTTTATAATTTTAATTATGGTTTCTTAAAAAATGAAATTATCTTATTAAATAATATAAAATTTTTTTAAAATAAAAAATTTCTTTAAAATCCTTTTATTTTATTATTTTAATTAATTTGGGTATAAACTTAATAAGGAATATCCATGGTAACTATGAAAAATGGTCAAAAACAATACATATACACTTTATGTCAAGTGCATGATTAACAAAGCACTATCTTCACATGACACATGCACTTATTTGATTAACAAGGACTTATAAATGGATCTTTAACAAGGAACATGAATGTCTGATTGCCTCTCATCATATGTGTGTATAGTGATAATTATGTATATAAAATGTGTGTGCATCTCAATAGGGATAAGTTGATTATCAAACTCCAATTTCTTTTTATAAATATTTAAAATTTCATTTTTCGTCACTTTCCAACACCAAAGCAATCGTTAAAAATGGAAATGGCATATGTATTTTTATTTTATTTAAGTTATAATTTGTTATTTTCCATAACAACCACGACGATGTTGAAAAAATGTAAATTTTTATTTACTGTTTAATTTCTAATTAAATTTCTAATAAAATTAAATAAATATTTGAAATGTGTAAAAAATGTCCGGTTTCTAGTATATACTCAGTGGTAATTTATTTGGTATATAATTGGTTTTAATAATTCAAGTTATATTTTTTAATTTCAATAATAACCTTTACTTACAGTTAAACATTAAATGGAATAATAAAACATAACAAAAATATTTGTAGGAAATGATATGAAATAGCAACATTGCTATACAGAATGATGAAAATTATATAATATTTTGTAATTTGGACGTACACAGAAAAGATAATTTTAATAAAAAAGAGTTTAATAAATATTGAATATTTTTAAATATATTTTAAACTAGTTTAAATTTAAACAATGTGATTTAATAAAACAAAATTGATACAAAAAAGAAAAAAATTAATAAAATATAATAAATATTTATTAAACTTAAATAGTGAATTTTAACTTTCTGAAGTCACGAGAAATATAGGCAAGGTACATGATGAGACCGCTTATTGCTATGATAATTCCTACTATGAAGAACGTAATATTGTAAGACAAAGTCACGTCATATATCCACCCAGAAATAGGTGGACCGATTAAGACTCCGATTCCTTGATTGACAAGAATCACACCTAATGTTGCATCTAAATTTTTCAGACCAAAAAGGTCAATCAGTATCACCGATGAAAGGGTCATGACAGGTCCACTCATTATTCCATAAATAAAATTGTATATAATCATCAAAATGTAATTATTCATAAACCAACTGAAACTTAAAACTAATCCACTAGTAACAAGTGTCATGTTATACAGATGAAACCGGTTCACGCCTTTAAATGTTGCCAAATACCCGAATCCTAACCTTCCAATTAAATTCCCAATACCAATTGCGGCAATTAAATGACTTGCTTTGTCTGTAGAAATTCCAACGAGTAAAGCTCGATCTTTCGTAAACATGTAGGGAGTATCAAATCCAACACTTGTTAAGAAATTTGAAATAATAAATAATATAAAAATAGGATTTTTCAACAATTTTTTAACGGATAGCTGTGCTCTTTCTTCAGGTTTGTTATCGATATTATTTTCTAAAAATTTATCGGTTTCATTTATCTCTTGCCCAGAAAGATTTGCAGAAATTGAATTTTTATCGTCTTTTTCACAATTCTTTCCCTGGGGATTTCTGTTTCTAAAGGTCATTGAAGAAGCAATCAAAACATAGAGTATTAAACTAAGAATCAACATGGTAAATTGCCATCCATGTTTACCAATCAAAAATTCAATGAATGGACTAAAAATAAATGTTCCCAAGCCCGATCCACAAATTGCAATGCCAAGTGCTAAAGATCTTTTCTTCTCGAACCAAATATTCACAATAATTATTGACGGTAAATACATTAACCCAAAACCTATGGAACTTAATACCGAATTAGACAATATTAAAACCCATAATTTATCACAGAAATAAGGTATGGTGAAACCTAATGCGCCCAGAAAAGCACCACAAACTGCCACAGATCTATAACTAAATTTACTACATAAAAAACTTGATACAGGTGCCATGCAACATGTTATTGCAATGATCAACGATCCCATGAAACCCACATTAGATCTGGATATATTAAAATATTTAATAAACTCTGGAGTAAAAATTCCATAGGAAAATAGAACTCCATCTACCACTAGATTGCTAAAGAAACAAGCAAATACCACAACCCAACCCCATCCTTGATCAGGTGGTTGAACCGTTTGATCTTTTTTAGATATGTTTTTTGCTTGATTTCCTACTTGATTTTCATTTACATGCTCAAGAACTTCATTAATAATTATCTTACAACATTTCACATTTTGTTTTATATCTTTTTTTTCATCAATTTTTTCTAAGTTACTTTCAGTATTTATAATTTGGGAATTATTTTCATGAGATATCATTGTTTAAATAATTTAATAAATTAACTATTATTTAAACAAATATTTTAATAATTATTTCCTAAAAATTTTTTCCTTATAATAAAAACGTTATTACTACTATATTATTTACCAATAAATTATTACAGGGTTATTCATTTTTATATTTAAAATTAAAAAAATATATAAATTCATTATTATATTTAAAACAATCTAAATTTAGCAAAATTTATCATAAATTTTTAAAAATATAAATTTCTAACATTTCTAACCCACGCATCAAAATCAACTATTTCATCATCGAAAATATTTTTAATTTCTTTTTAATATTATTTATAATAATAATAATAATAATAATAATAATAATAATAATAATAATAATAATAATAATAATAATAATAATAATAATAATAATAATAATAATAATAATAATAATAATAATAATAATAATAATAATAATAATAATAATAATAATAATAATAATAATAATAATAATAATAATAATTTCAACCAAATACTAGAAAACACATAAAAATTGACTTAACACATAAAAATTAACTAGAACAAAAGTAAAGATATAAAATTTATTCAATAATATTCTTCTTCGTCATCGGTTAACATGACATCGTCTAAGTCTTTTATGATGTTATTTTTGTTTGTGGTATTAAAAAATTTTGTTTTGTATTGTAACAATCAAGTTATGACTGATGTTTTATGTCACAACCTTTCAATGTTACTCCTTTTGCTTTTTTAGTTTCATCCTCATCTAACAAGCTATAACATTTAGGCCTAAGAAAAACCCATTCCTTATATATAAGACCCTTATTCTCGTCTTTGAACTTTCCAATGACAGATAAAGGTTCTTACTGTATAAGGGATGAAGAGGATCATAAATCGATGTTTCTAACAAATTATCACGAATCATTTCTGGTAAAAGAACATCAAGTTTACAGTTAATAACTTCAAAGAAAAAAGAATTTTATCATAAATTTTTGAAAATATAAATTTCTAACATTTCTAACCCACGCATCAAAATCAACTATTTCATCATAGAAAATATTTTTAATTTCTTCTTTTAAGAAGGATTTGAAATCATAAAACCTGATATTTTAAATTTAAAGAAACTACAAAAAATGTGGTCATCAATAAAAAAGCGTGGTAATTTTTTTAAAAAAAGTAAATTATGGTCTAAGATTTTTAAATACTGTAAATTATGGTTCAAATAAGTAATTTAAGCTCCAAATTTTAAATTAAGATAAATTATGGTCTAAGATTTTAAATTAAAGTATATTATGGGCTAAATAAATAAATTAAGGTTCAGATTTATGAATTAAAGTAAATTAATGTCTAAATTTTTAAAATTGAAGTAAATTATGGTTTAAGATTTTAAATTAAATTAAATTAAGGTCTAAATTTTTAATTAAGTAATCAATGGTCAAAAATTTTAAATTAAAGTAATCATTTTTAAATAAGTAAAATAAAGTAAGATTTTTAAATTTATTATCAAAAGATTGAATAACCACCAACTTTATTTGAGAAATGAAATTTTTTAATGGGAATTTTTATGGAAGAATGCAGTGAATACTTGTATTTTAAATGTTTTTAAACAATTTTTTCTTGTATATTGTATGTATTGATTGTTGTGATAAATTAAATAATTAATAAAAATTTTTTTTAAATTATTAAATTAAATTTTGAATGTTTAAAATTTTTTAAAAATAATATATTAATTTAATTTTAAATTTTATAAATAAATAAATATTTTTATTAAATAAAAAGTTTTTATAAAATTAATAAATTAGTTTAAAATCCATAAATTACATAGTTATTTTATTCCACCTGATGATGACAGGAAAACTGTCGAAATATATTGTTTGAAGACTATAAATCAGTAATATATCGATGTTTGTTGATACTCACGAATTTTCGACATTGCCTTCTTCAAGTGAATTTCAAAAAACATCGATATAACCTCGATATATTAAATTCAAGATTTAAATTCATACATTCATCCAATATTAAATCAAATCCATCAAGCACCCAACTAAATTAGTAAATAAATTTTGTAACTACCTATTAAACAGCGCCTGAGAAATGAGAAATTTTCAATTACAATTTTACATGAATATTATGGTCTAAAATATTCAATTAAGTAAATTAATGAATAAAGTTTAAATTAAAGTAAATAAGGTCGTCTAAGTAAATTTAATTAAAGTAATTTATTTTAAAGTTATTTATTTTTAAAAAATATATTTAGACAAATACAGAATTAAGATCTAAAAGTAAAAAAACCTTAGAAAAAATTATTATAAATTATTAAATAAAAAAATTATTATAAATTATTTGCACGGTAAAACTGTTGAAAATCTAAAGAGAAGGATGAATCTTCGTCTTTGCACAACTAACAGTAAATTAGTCGCCTATACATCAAAACCTACTTTTAAAAAATCAATTAAAATCGATGATGATTTAATAGCCGCATTGTTAAATCCTGATTCTATATGTTTAGATAGACCATGTTTTACATTCGACAATCTGTACTTGATCTATCGAAACTTAGAATGTATCAGCTGCAGTATGAAGAGTTAAAAAAATATCGTAACGAATTCAACTGTAAAATCAATATTGTTGGAAGTGATACGAATTCTTTTTTCTTTGAAGTTATTAACTGTAAACTTGATGTTCTTTTACCAGAAATGATTCGTGATAATTTGTTAGAAACATCGATTTATGATCCTCTTCATCCCTTATACAGTAAGAACCTTTATCTGTCATTGGAAAGTTCAAAGACGAGAATAAGGGTCTTATATATAAGGAATGGGTTTTTCTTAGGCCTAAATGTTATAGCTTGTTAGATGAGGATGAAACTAAAAAAGCAAAAGGAGTAACATTGAAAGGTTGTGACATAAAACATCAGTCATAACTTGATTGTTACAATACAAAACAAAATTTTTTAATACCACAAACAAAAATAACATCATAAAAGACTTAGACGATGTCATGTTAACCGATGACGAAGAAGAATATTATTGAATAAATTTTATATCTTTACTTTTGTTCTAGTTAATTTTTATGTGTTAAGTCAATTTTTATGTGTTTTCTAGAATTTGGTTGAAATTATTATTATTATTATTATTATTATTATTATTATTATTATTATTATTATTATTATTATTATTATTATTATTATTATTATTATTATTATTATTATTATTATTATTATTATTATTATTATTTTATTATTATTATTATTATTATTATTATTATTATTATTATTATTATTATTATTATTAATTATTATTATTATTATTATTATTATTATTAATATTATTATTATTATTATTATTATAAATAATATTATTATTATTATTATTACTATTATTATTATTATTATTATTATATTATTATTATTATTATTATTATTATTATTATTATATATTATTATTATTATTATTATTATTATTATTATTATTATTATTATTATTATTATTATTATTAATATTAAAAATAACGTTTTTATTATAAGGAAAAAATTTTTAGGAAATAATTATTAAAATATTTGTTTAAATAATAGTTAATTTATTAAATTATTTAAACAATGATATCTCATGAAAATAATTCCCAAATTATAAATACTGAAAGTAACTTAGAAAAAATTGATGAAAAAAAAGATATAAAACAAATGTGAAATGTTGTAAGATAATTATTAATGAAGTTCTTGAGCATGTAAATGAAAATCAAGTAGGAAATCAAGCAAAAAACATATCTACAACAAGATCAAACGGTTCAACCACCCTGATCAAGGATGGGGTTGGGTTGTGGTATTTGCTTGTTTCTTTAGCAATCTA
>CAUHTR010004537.1:0-35462 GCA_959609185.1 Schmidtea polychroa | reverse complement strand
AAATTGCAATTACCTTCGAACTGTCATTATTCTAAGGAAAGAGTTATTTTTATTTTTGATTCGATTTTCAGATTATTTTTGCAAAATCTAAGAACATTTTATTTCGACAATTTTGTTTAATTTTATCTTATACTTATGTACTCCTGTATATAGTATATAGGGTACATAATTAGATAAAAATTAAAAAAAAATATAGTATATACAAGGGAACTATTTAATTTGTTTTTTGATGTGGTGAAAAATCAATATATTTGATTGTTTAAATTTCAAAATTTGAAACAAAATTAAAAAATTGTGAAAATAATTTTAATTATAATAATAACGTAGTTATTAGTAAGTAGATTTGAGCCTTTTCGTAGTCACCGAAAAACATTTATTGGGTTTCATTTATTTTAATTTAAATCAATGTTGGAAATTGATTGCATTGATTTGTAGTTGCAAACTAAATGAAGATAAATAGAATATTCAAAAGGGAAGAAACAGTAAATGATTTTAGCAAAAGTAAAGTTCATTACATAGTCATTATGCAATTACGTCGCTACATGTAGTGTGATTATGATGATTTTTACATAGGACGGTAAATGTAAGTCTTGTAAAATACATATATGTGTGATTATTGTAAATTATTTTAGTTTCCTTAATTTTATTGGAATTTATGAATGAATAGACTTTCATTAATTTATACTTTAAAACAGAATATACATGCGTCTTATGTCATAAGAACTCTCTCAAATGGTGAACGGTACTGACGTGACATCTGTATGTCATTCTGATTCCCGTTTCTATGTTAACTGTTATTTTCAACTTTTTTTCACATAAAATCACAGGATGCGACAGGCAAGTGTTCCTCATATGTTTCTCAATGTCAAGGCGAGCGATCCCTTAATATTGTTTATCATCGTCAATGGTCAACAAGATTACAAATATTATATAAAAATAACTTCGCAATCAACAGGATGAATAAAACTAATTATAATGAATAAAGAATGAGTTGAGTCATACTGCCGAAGTCGGGTAATAGATATAATAATAAATGTATAAATTTTTTTTACGATATTTAACGATAATTTACGATAATTTTTGGATTTCATATTGTATTAAAAATTATAATAGATTTATAATAAAGAACTTATACTTTTTCAGAAATCATTTGAATAATAATTAAGACTAAAATATTACGTAAATGATTTTTTATCATAAAGTTTGAATTACCATTCATATCAAGAAAGAAATAAAAATTGCTTTTTGTATAATTATAAATCATTTTGTTTAAACTGTAAGAATTATTTATGTTAAGTTTACTTATAACTATTTAAGTTTGAAAATTTATTTTGCAAGTAAAACCCTGTTGAAACTTTTCTTATACCAAAATTGACTATTTCAAAGTAAAATTAACATTAGAGTTTGTATAATTTAAATAATGATTCTTATTATAGATATTTGTTTTAAATCGGCCTATAGTTAAAATATAAATATGATCAAAGCATTGAAAATAAACAATTTATCAAAGCAGTCATATGTATAAAGCCGATAAATTATTTTGCTCAATTTTTCATTAAGAAAATAAAATTTAATAAATTTAGAAATGATTTTACGAGAGCTCGCAGTTTTAAATATAACTTTTAATTTCTTTAATGTTTGCTGTTAATTATTAATAAAATCGAAAAGTTGAAAATATAATTGGCGGTAAAATTAAAATTTAATTATTGAATTAAAGTTGTCAATTTAGTTTTAAATAAATTGAATTTTCAATTATCTTAAATTATATATTGCTTATTACTTTATTTAAAGATTTTTAAAAACGCCTAATTGTATGAAAATAAAATTTGAAATTTTTATATATTATATTTTTATATCTTCTATATTTCTGATAAGGCGAATGAAGTATTTGTTAGGAGTAATAAGTTATTCATCTAGCACGTTGCGTTTTGATTGACTAAATAATGAATCATTCGATGTGTCATAAGTCGATGGACACTTGGTATTAAGAGGGTGTTCAACACGCGGCCCAAAATACTTTCCTCTTTGGCCCAAAGTAAAATTAAAGAAGTAATATTTTTCACATAAAAATCCGCAAAAAATCTATCAAAGTCCCATTAAAAATGAATTAATATTTTGTAATAAAAAATTTCATTTTGTAATTTTTTTGACAATAAATATTGCAATTATTAATTTTTTTTTTATTATCCAGATTTTATCGGTTATAATCACAGTTGCAAAATACGGTTTTCCTAAATGTTTCATCATCTTTATCAAAATGTTTAATCATTAAATAAATAATTTTGTCATGAGATCAAAATTTTATAAGACCAATATTTGGGTCAAAAAAGATTATGCTATCGTAATAAAAAACAAATTTTTAAAATGAAAAAATAAAATAATATTTTTTTTAATGTAAAAATTAACTAAAAGTTGAAATTATAAATAATTATAAAATATGTATTATAAATGTATTATAAATAAACTTTTCAAACTCTATTTCAGCCATTTAGAGTAACCAGCACAACTCATCACACGCTCAAAACGAGCAGTATTTAGTTTATTTTACATTTAAAAAAAATATTATTTTATATTTTTCATTTTAAAAAATTATGTTTTTATTACGATAGCATATCTTTTGTGACCCAAATACTGGTCTTATAAAATTCTGATCTCATGACAAAATTATTTAATTAATGATTAAACATTTGAAAAGTGATTACATTTTGATAAAATAAATTAAACATTTAGGAAACTCTGTAATGGTAATAAAGATTGCCAAAAAATATTCGTGTCTATGTAGCCCAAAGGTTAAACGGGTTGGACACCCCTGGTATAAAGCAATGAGTAAGCAAATAAATATAACAAAGACAGTGGGTCATCGACAAAACTTTTTTAGTCCTACTTAAAAAATATTTTTATGATAGGAATCGTCAAATATTTCTTTTCTTGTTTTTTAAGAAAAATGCTTCTATTGGAAAAATTTCCAAAGTCCTTAATCAAAAACAAAAAATATGTACTTTTACGGTCACAATTTTTTAATTAGACAGAGTTTTGTGTTTTTATTTATGGTGCTACTTGAACCTTCAAGGGTTCAATCATTTTGTGTGAAACTTTCTATGGTTTTTACACTATTTTTAATCAAACTTTGTTAGAAGATTGTAACCATCGTGAAGAGATGTAATATAAGATCTAAAGTTCACAACAATCAAGGTTGCGAAGATCGAAAGTATTTGAAAATTGTTGCACATTTAAATTTATTTTTTATATATCGTTGAAAAGAAATATCTAATTATTCAATATATTGTCATAAAAATATTAAAGATTCAAATGTTTAATTTTTTTACACATGTTATTAGTTTTTACAAGATAATTTATATTTCAACATTTTAAAATATTTGTTGTAATTAAAAACTTTATTAAAATAATTTTAAAACTATTTGTAAAATAAAATAAGGAAATTGAATTCAACTATTGTAATTCAATATTTTTATATTTATTTCCACATTGTATATGTTTATAAATAAGATATTTAAGGATCACTAAAGGTTTTAATATGTAACACATTTTAAACTATTAATAACTGTTAGTAACAAAAAACATGATTATATTGACATGAAAATCTTTTCACAAATAGTGATATTTATTTCTAATGTCAACAGCAATATCCTGGATCATCATATTATTATTTGTAATTAGTTACTGAAAGGTTTATAGCAAATTCAAATATTATTTAGTTTTAAAACACCTATTTTCAGAAAAACTTAGTCGAATTCAGCATGGACCATTTAGTTTTTGAAAAATTGGTACACATATTTAATTGAAGGTAATTTAACGGTATTTGGTATTATTAGAAAATAACCTTATTTTCTATGGTAATGTCCTGATACAAATGAAATTGTAAAAAGAATAGCCTTTATTAATTATAACTTATAATTAATGACTATCTAGTCACACCTTTTGATAATCGGCAGAACCGATCTAGTTGCTTTCCTTACATTAACTAGAGAACTCGATATTCACGACAAATAGTTTTAACTATATCTCTATTCGAAAGGTTTCGCTGACTTGGTGATACTTTTAATTAATAACATAGTATTATTTTATTATTATTATTATTATTATATTATTATTATTATTATTATTATTATTATTATTATTATTATTATTATTATATTATTATTATTATTATTATTATTATTATTATTATTATTATTATTATTATTATTATTATTATTATAATTATTATTATTATTACTATTATTATTATTATTATATTATTATTATAATATTATTATTATTATTATTATTATTTATTATTATTATTATTATTATTATTATTATTTTGAATTTTTGCGGTATATTTCTTGGAAACAGGACAAAAGTACTAATAAACATATATGTTTTATATAAATTCTACAAATCAATTTATTTTCTATAGATTTTTATGGTTTCTACAACTCTCATCAAATAACTAATAACACTTATATTCTCATGGACTCTTGCAACTTGTACTCGATCAATTATATTTCAGAAAAAGAAATTAATTAATATTTTTTTTTTCAATTTAGAATGATGAATCTGGTTTTTTATTTGAAAAGAAAGGAATAATATTTTTACATAGATAAATCCAACATTTATTTTAATTATTCCATTTTATTCCTTAAAGATTTTATTTTATTGTTGTTATTTTTAAATGTCTTTTTATTTTTCAGTTTATTTCAAAGTAACTATGAAAAAATAAAAATTTCAATTATTTTTTGTAATCATCATAAATAAATAGTAATTAAATTGAATTTATTTAATTAATATAAATAGTTTATAAATAGTCAATGTTTTTAAAATTAAATATTTTTCTTGAAATTGCAGAAAAACTTGATGAATAATCAAATCTTTCTGAATAAAAAAAATAATTGTTACAATAAATTTGACAATGATCTAAGAGTAAAAGTTTTTAATTTATTATTTATAACATATTTTATATAAATATTTTGTTGAATAAAAATAGGTCAGTTTCCATCAACTGAATTCCAGTCTCGCAATTTTTTGATAAAGATAGATGATTTTTTGTTTTAATACTTTATTTTATATTTTTTTAAATGTGATAAGTGAAATGTTGATTATTACAAATTTTAATTATGCTTATATTCACATTAATTGTAATAATGGTGTTTGATACTGTTTTTACATCCGTGGTTTCAAAGGAATCTTTAACTTAATTTATTTTTCCCAATTGACAGACATTATGGCACGATAAAAATATTATAAAAAATGAAAGTTACAATGTAAAAATTTTTGCATTTCATTAATACGAAAATGTTTTCTTGCTTAACAATTGGGTAAAATTTCAAAATTCTTAGTTATTCAAACAAACATTTTTTATTTATTTTTTAAATTTTATTAATAATTTTAATAATACGAAATTTTTAATTGTAAGACCAATACTACGAAAAATGGCTATTTTTAAATAATAACAATACCATTAATATTTTACTTCTGAACATTGTAAAATAAATAATATTTTATTAGAAAATATGAATTAAAATGAAATTTTAAGTTGTATTGTCGAGCATGTAATTCACATTAAAATGAGCATTTACAAGACAATATATCTTATTATTGTTCTTACTGACTCTAAAAGAATTTCTAAAGGTTAATAAAGAATTCTCTAATTGAAAAATAATAACAATGAGCGGATTATCTAGTCCTCGTCGTCTTCCGTCTTTCTTCAAATGCTCCTATTTTTCATTTACGAACCCGTAACATGCTACTGAGGCCGACATTACTTTATGCGGAATTCGATGTTATATTCGTTACAATTTCATTATAAATTATATTACTGCCTTATATAAGAAGTAGTAAACAATATTATATAGAAAATATAAATGGTCAAAGATTACATCAATTTTTAAAAATTTTAAACTCAATCGTCAATATCTAGATGTACGTCATAAAACTTTTGATTTTTTTAATTTTAAATCAAATTTAAGTTCGAAGTTACAAGTGCTTAAAAGTTTGAAGGCCCGAAGTTCTTTTGAATTTGAAATTCGTTGATACCTTCAATTATCGGAAAAATGGTAACCTTTTGTATTTTTAGAATTGTACACTTTACTAGTTATTGTTAATACACCATCCTCACTTTACGGCCTAGATACGTTCCAGGAAAGTTGCCGCCAAAGCGAAACGCCGCATAACGAATCAAATACATTTTGATACAATTCCATATAAAATTCAATAGGATCTTTGGCCGTAAACGAAACATTTTAGGCCGTAAATCGAAAAAGTGCCGTAATTAAGTAGGCCGTTATAGCGAAAAGCGGTATAAAGAGCAGCCGTATAAAGAGGTATGAGTGTATTGAAAACATTTATTACAAAATATTTTCTTCTTTAAAATCTATTAAAATCTTTGAAAAATTAATAAATAGAATAAAACAAATTTCAATTAATGTTAATTTTATTCATATTAAAAATTGAAAACATATTTGGGTTGTTTTTTAAAATTAAGCAATTTGTTTAAAAGTCTTGAAAATAATTAAAGTCAACATTGCTGTGAGTTTTTCACTGCCTGTGGAGATTGTTTTGTAATATGCAAGGCCATGTTACACATCGGTGTCCCCTATTCCAAGCATAGATGATTGACGAACATTGGACAACCTTCACGTCTTGCTATGGAATACAATACAAAGCTCTATCTTTACTTGTTGACAAAGTTTCATGTAATCACCAATCTATTGAATTGGGAAAAATCTTATCAGTCACTTTTGCTAAAACCCTTTTGTCCTTTATCAATGTGTCACGAAGGAAGTGATTTCGTATTCATTGCTGAAACTATTTATCATTAAAAGTTCTTTTTTATCAAATTTTTTCTCAGTGTTTTTTTCATAATAAACCCAATAAAGCATTAAATTATAAATAATATCTGAAATCAGAGAGCGCTTTCCAGCTTGGATATATTTCCGGATGAGGTTGGCTATGGGAACGCTAATGAACTTGTCTAATCTGTTAATGCAATTTTGCTCCATTGTGGATTCTTTCGGATACAATTTGTTGTTTACTGAAATCTTTAATAAAAGAGTCTTTATAGAAAATATCATTCGACAAAATGTCCAAATCTGAGCGATTAGTAGACCGTCTTACTGTCGTGATGGATGTTTGTACAAATTGGATTTACTCCGAGGAAGTGTATAAAATTACGGACCACAATTTTTCGATGTGACTTTCTTGTTCTAGTTTGATTTCATCATTTATTTGACTGATTTGGCTTCTTTCACTATCGGAAACTAGAGGAATTTTGAAACAAACAGCGGCCGTTAATAAATGCCATCTTATAGCATGCTTGATCAAGACATCCGAGTCCATCAGGTTCTCGACGAGAAACGCTTGTACTTTCATGCAGTCTAGATTTTCCAACAATAAATAAATTTTATCTTTGGGATCTGGTTCTTGCTATTGAAGAAATGTCATTTTTCAATGTTATACCGCTGTGATTTGCAATTGAATCAAAAAGATACATATACATGTAGCCATCATTTAGATTTTGTTGAAAGCTAGAATCTTTGGTCCCGATGGATTGTATTTGGATATCATATAATTTATGTATCGGATTAAAGTCTCTTCTGGTTTCATTCGTTTTATTACATCTTTTGGTTCATCGTCCGATTTTATAAAAGATTTCTGGATTTTCAAGATAAGTTATACATTGGACTAGTCCAACGAGAAAATACTGCCAAAGAAAATTCTAGGACACTTGTCGAACTCCACTAAAAATATGATAATATCGAGTTCCACGACGTTACAACCATATGATCTAGCGGTTTCATATGCTAATGAAGGTTTTTATATTTTTTCTTCTCTGGTCATTCGGTATTTTTTATAATGACTGTTGAAATCAATGGAATATTTTAAACGAGTTTTTATAATTGTACAAAAAATAATTCCATCATTTATGGCATCAAGAGTTCATGCTGTTTGGATTGATAGGAAGATGGGGTCCTAGATTTTCGTGATGAAAAGGTTACGATTAATCCAATTAATGTAAACTTTTTTTCACAGTCGTCATGAAACTAAATATAAATAATATTTTTAAATATTATTTAATAATATTAAAAGAAAATAACAGAAACCGCAATTTTTCTCTCATGTCTTAGTTTCAATATTATACAGTGAAACTCTCTAACGCGAAATCCAGTGGCCTACAAAACATCTTCACGTTAACCAAGTTTCGTGGTAAATGATTTCACTGTACAATATTGAGCTGAGACATGAGAGAAAATATTTGTTAAGCGAGTTTCATGAGGAAAGATAGAAATGAATAGTTGCTAATAATGATTTAAATTAATACAACCAAGTTTTGACAATACGTAACATCTGGATATAATAAAATACCTTTTAACCGAAAAACTTTTATTTATACCCAGATTTTATAATACCTATTTCCTTAAATGACGTAATAGTACAGTAATCGCTATTGTCACACATTTAATTTACAATATACAATTTTTTATAATATCCGACTTTACTATATAGGAAAGATACAGTAATTCCCAAGTTTTATACTCATATTAATAATGCAATACCAAAACAATTTAGATTAAACAAGATTGTTTGTTAAGTTAGTTATTCAGAGAATAGTATAATTGAATTCTTGAAAACAACAGTCAAACTCATTCCATCATATACTTCCAATTTAATGCGATTTTTAATAAATTTATCATGTATGTCAATTCCTTAAACTCATAAATTGTAATTTTAAATATAATTTTAATTAAATTACTTTTATTTTTCTTTGTGTAAACTTTTAAAACTTTGTATTATATTTGACTGTTTTTAATTTTACAATATTTTATGTAGTGCCTCAGACATCCAATTTAATACATATATTAATTTAATAATTAAATTACAAATTCATTATTAAATTAATAACAGTCAAATGTTTTAAAGCGAGATAGCTTTTTTTACAGTTTTTTATAACATACTTTTTTAATTCTGAAACAAACAATCACTATTTCTATGATCATCAAAATTCAATATACAAAAACTTCGATCATTGCGATTCGGGTAAAAAACATATCGTGTGTTCAAACAACATAAGTTTTGAATGTTTATCATCATCGAACTAATCTACTCGATTTTCTCGTCATTGAATCATGTATATTTCACAGACTATCTACAGAAGTTGATCAACTCGCTGCAAAACAGATTATATTTCTGTTCTATCAAATTAACTTTACAGATTCTATTTTCACATAATTGGACTTTTAATGAATGTCTTCTCAAATAGTTTTATCCGAGAAATTAAAATTCCTTAACCTAAGTATTTTACAGTTTTTAAATGGCTATTGAAAAAATACATTCTGAAATATATTCATGAATTAGTTGATTTTTATGTTACTGATACTGAAAATGAATTTAAATTAATTAGTGTAATTGAAAGGGAATTTTTCACCACTGCGCTTATCTTTTATTTATTGATATGACGACTGAATGGACGTGTTTGCGGTTGACAGATTATTGGTGGAATATGGAACCAATAGGATTTCATTGATAATATTTGTTTTGAAAGAAAAGAATTTCTTCGAAAATCTAGTAAATGGATCTTATTTAATGAATTTAAATTAAGAAACAAGTCTCATATAATAACCTATCGAAAAAACAATTTAGAATAAAAGTACAGCCATTCCATCAATTTTTCAATACTTTAAAAGCAAGGGTTCCAACCTTTTTGTTCCTAGAGCGTATTTTAAAATAATAGAATGCGGCGGGTACCACAATTTTTTCTAAGGATATTTATAATTGGACAAGGGTAATAAATAATAAAAAAATTATTTCAAATAATAAAATTATTGTTCAAATTACATACACACAAAGAAAACGTACATACAAAACGATATACAAAGTAAACAAAAAACACCAACATTTATAATTATAAAATAATAAAAATAAATAAAAAAATAATAAATAAAAAAAAAAAGAATAAAAAATAATAAATAAAAAATAATTATAAAAATTATAATATCAATCTTCAGTGGTGATCGTTGGCATTGCATTCATGGCCAGACCTCATAATTAGGATAGTATGTCGATAATCTTGTAGCAAAAATCATAAATATGCTCATCTTGATTTTATTAAATTCAAGTTTATAAACAATGATTTGCTAAATATGTCAAACCGAAAAAAGATTTAATTTTTATGCGCTTTTTCAAAAATGGGAACTTGTATTCCATTGTATTCCAGAAGTCCTCTGATATTAAGTATTTTAGCAAAATATCATTCTTAAGGTTCAAAATTTCTATCTCTAGTTCTTCTGTCCTCCTTGAACAAAATCTGCAATACATTGGGCTAGTTCGATTACAATTTTGGCAAGTAAAAGTATTTATACAGAAGGAGACAACTGACTCGATACTTGTAAACTTCAGAAATCTCTCTCAAATGTTTTGAAGCTAAGGTGCTTAATAAATAGTTCAACATTTAATTTAATAAATATGACACATTTAATTCATTGTTACCTAGCATTGTCTTCATATGTAGGAAATGCACGAGAGACTTGATCTACAGATGTGATATCAACAAAACCAATTTTGCTTTAAATGAGTTTACAGAGATTATTATTTCGGCTATATTTTTGTTTTCATTGCAAATCAAAATTAAAGAATTCAATTTGTCCATGGTTTCTGTGAGAAAACCCAAATCACCAGCTAGTAAAAGTCAGTTAGTTCATCATAATTTTCATTTTTATCGCTTATAAATGTTGTTTATTCCTTCAATTAAGCTCACAAATCTTTTAAGAATTTTACCTTTACTGAGCTAACTACTTCAGTATGCAAGATGAGATTATGTTCTTACTTCAGTATCTTCTAACAAGTCCTTGAAAACTCGGTGTTACAAATGAGCTGCTCGAATAGAGTTGATTATTTTTGTAACTATTTTCATAATGTGTTCAAAAGCCAATATTTTACAAAAACAGAGCTTTCTGGTGCATAATACAGTGATAGAACATAAGTTTGAAAATAATTCATCTTTCTTGCAGAAGGCAATAAATTCTTTATTTTACGAACAATTTCAGGTGCCTCATCGGGTGGTTATCGCAGACAGATTGTGCAAAGGCATGTTAATTGACTTGGCATATGTTTTGAAGTATTATAAATATCCTCATCCCTCATCTGTCCTTTCATTGGTAATATTTGCAACAGATCTTTTTTACAGTGAAGTTACTATACACCAGTCTCATCATAACTGCTAACTGTGCGGTGTTTGATATATCTGTCGAATCGTCAAATTTTAGCAAGGACTAGTCACATATTTCCAAGTCAGTTTCTATGGTCTGGTGAAATTGTATTTATTCTTCTTGCGAGGTGTTATTTAACAACTGTAAGTCTTGAACTACTGACATAATATCACGTTTGTTAGAAAATCCCCCACAACAAACAATCTGCGCCAGTCATAAATGCTTATTTTAATAACTCATCACTCTGGAAAGGTTTTTTCTTCTTTGCCGCATGTGAGAAATTTTGAAAGAAACAATGGTGGTATTTTAGAATTTTCACATGTCTCGAGACTCGATCGGCGCAGCAATCGCAATCACAATGGCTAGTGTGAAGAGTTTGAAGAGAACTGCAAGGCTAGCCGTTAGACAAGGTGCGACAAGTACAAATACGAAAGAACTACTCATACATAAGATATCGCAAATATACGAACGAATAAATTTATAATAAAATAATAATAATTTTGGGTAATTTTTGTACGCTGAATCTAAAATTGACAGTTGTGTGGTTTTAATTGGCTCTAGTTTTTGAGAAAATTATGTCTTTTTCCACAAAAGGTTGAAAGGTGGAAATTTTGAAATTGGTTCATCTCTAAATTTTAACAGAAAATACTCAAGTTTACATGGAACAAGATGAATATATATGAAAACATGTGAACGAACTTAGAAAATATTCATAACGTAAAGAAAGAGAATTACTTTGATTTTATGTTATGCGGTGTATCAAGAGATTTATGTTGGAGAATTCAGCAGTAACCTACTCCCATATGCTTGTCACATTGACCTTAGTATTTCTTTCATTTTCTTGATATTCTTATAAAATTTTTCTCCTTGTTTTACGCTGGAGTGATCTAGATTCTATGGAAACCACTTTAAATAACTTGAAAAAAGTATGTCTTCATGCTCATATAGCATCCATGATTTTTAAAGTGACCGAGCATGCTTTTCACCAATTCATCATAATTATAAGCTCGATAATTTCCTAAGAAATTCTACACCACAAGTGGAAGTGATGAAACTGAGATCACTGATTACATTGTTAATTTAGAACCTTTGAATACTCTTGCCTTCAGTTTTTCTTGCTCAGAAGCACTGAATTATATTTTACTTTTATTGTTTTTCATTTATTGCTTATCATTGAAAAACAAGTATTTTTCAAACCTTTCAAATACTTTCCAAAAAATTTGTTTATTCGTTTAATTATTCCAAACTCCTGTTTATTTGGGTTAGGGATCCCTGTTACAAATCTTAAATTTTGAAAAAATATTCAATGAACTTAAAAAAATCAAGAAAAATAGAATTCAATTAAATTAAATATTTAGTAATTAAAATCAAAATAAATAACTAAATATTTTATTTGTTAAAATTTAGGGCAAACATGGAGTTTCATATTTCATCAGTATTTAGTGAATTGAATTTTTAATCAATACTTATTAAATAATCAAGCTGTTAAAAATTATTACTAAAAATACCATTTATCAATGTTTTAAAATTTATTTCATTTATTATTATTATTATTATTATTATTATTATTATTATTATTATAAGATAACGCCAATCAAACATTTTTTCACGATTAATTTCGACAGTTTTCCTGTCATCATCAGGTGGGATATATATCCCACCTGATGATGACAGGAAAACTGTCGAAATTAATCGTGAAAAAAATGTTGATTGGCGTTATCTTATAATTAAATCATTGCCATGTATGTTTAACTATTTATTATTATTATTATTATTATTATATATTATTATTATTATTATTATTATTATTCTATTATTATTATTATTATTATTATTATTATTATATTATTATTATTATTATATTATTATTATTATTATTATTATTATTATTATTATTATTATTATTATTATTATTATTATTATTATTATTATTTATTATTATTATTATTATTATTATATTATTATTATTATTATTATTATTATTATTATTATTATTATATTATTATTATTATTATTATTATTATTATTATTATTATTATTATAAATTATTATTATTATTATTATTATTATTATTATTATTATTATTATTATTATTATTATTATTATTATTATTGTTATTATTATATTATTATTATCATTATTATTTATTAAAAAGAGAGTTTGAAGACTATAAATCAGTAATATATCGATGTTTGTTGATTTATAGTCTTCAAACTTTTTCTTTTTAATAAGTCAAGGAAAAAATATATCAGTGTGAAATAAAAGTTCTTATAATATATTTTACCGAAAAATAAACATACAAAAAAAAATTAAAAACATGTACTTGAAAATATTTAATTAATTTTATTGGGATTTTTATTACCACATAATTATGTGATTATTAATAAATCTACAAGTGTAATAGTTTGTATTGAAGTTGGTTAATGCTGGTGAATAAAAGCCAATTTGTCTAAATTTAATGCAAATATTTTTTTAAATGGTATTTTATTATTTATTTATTTTTTAATATGAATTCATTCATATATAGAATAATTCTCTTTAAATTATTTTCAATATTCTTTTTAAAACATATTTACTAACAAATATTATTTTAAATTTTTTTTCGTCGGTATTTTTCGGATGATAAGTGTTAGTAAAAAGATATTTAATAATTCCCAAATGGAATATACAATTGTAAGCTACTTATAGTTTTTATTAGTTTAAGCGAAATTATTGATACAGATCCCACATATACTTATTTTATTTCATTGCATATCCAAACATTCGCGTAGCAGTCATCAAACATCGAGGTTCGTAATTTATTTATTATACATTAATGTGACAAAATAAATTGTTGGAATGCATTTTTTCTGATTTTTAAAAATTTGTCTTCCTTTTTAAAACACTACTTTACTATAGACATACTTATCATAAAGTTTCATTACGCATCCTGGTTCGATATGAGTAAAATTAATGAAAATAGAAAGAAATCATTGATCAATGTTACAAGTAAAGGTCGGATTAAGCTTTTTCGGAGTTTTTCTACAAATAGTTTTCCATAACTTTTGTAAACTAAATAAGAATATTCCAGAATATAATAAATTATATTAAATTTTCAAATAAAATATTGGCATCGGTTAATATAATAAGTCGCATAATGTATTTGGTTTCATGATGGTGTTAATAAAATTAAAAAAAAAAAAATATTATGAATTGGATTTTTTATAATGAAGTTTAAGAAGACAAGTTATTGATGGATATGTTCATCCTGTCTGGTTTTTAGTTTAGTTGAGGAACATTCAGTTGCAAAAACTATTTCTTCAGATTCTATTTACGTAGTTTCGGCAGGAAAATTAATATTTTTGTTCCCGTATCCTTTGTAATACAATATCTAACATCCTATCGTTCATATATTTTAGCTTATAGATTCTCTCGTCTATTTTTTCGACAATTTCAAATGGTCCCGAGTATCGATCTTCTTCTTTTGAACGAATGTTAATCTTCACTACAACCTTTTCGCCGACTTGAAAATTTTATTGTACTCGGTCTTCATCTTTATATTGCTCATTCTTCTGCTTTCTTGTGCATATCAATATTATCATCTTTCAAGATATTTCTATTTATATCTGGCTTCTATTCTCTTGTTAGTTTGAATCCAAAAAAACTGCTTCTGCTTGCCTTTGCCTATAGTATTCTGAATTGTAGTGTCATTGTTATTCATCATTATTTCTTATTCCATTTGCTACCCACTAATATTTGTTCACCCATAAAAATATTGATTTTCGATTACCACTTCATTTAAACGAGTGTATTTTTCAGTCATCGGTTTCCTTGAGGAATTCATGTTTCTCGGTGTCTCATTTAGAGTTCTTGGGACGATTGAGTAGCGTTTCTTACTGTTATTTACTTTGATATTTCAGCGTAGTAACGAATCAAAACAGAAAAAAAATCTAGAAAAAATTAAAGCTCAGGAAAGAATCCTAATTAGTGTAATTACACTTTCCTGTATTTGATTGAAATTTATTCATCTTTATTTGTTTGTATTATAATGTGACATATTAAATATAAAGTAATCAATTAGAAATATTAATTAGGAAACGTTATGGTTTTGTAAGAATTATTAATATTAAAATTAATAATTAAATTAATTGCTACTGAATAATTTTTAATATCTAAAATCAACTACTAATAAATTAATTATTGAAAACTATGTAATTTAATTTAGTAATAAAATTTTATATATATAATATATATATTATATATATATATATATATATATATTATATATATATATATATATTATATATATATATATTATATATATATATAATATATATATATATATAATATATATATATATATATATAGATATATATAATATTTATTATATATATTTATATTATATATTATTAAATCAATCCAGCAATGTTTAAGAAAATGCCAAAGTCGTCAAAAAAAAGTTGTTAATTATTCGATTAACAACCCGCAGATTTTAAATTAATAAAGTTTCAATGGTACTCTTTTCAATAAAGATTACCTATTTTCATATTACAACTATTTCAAAACAGAAATTTCTCATTTGAAAAATGTTTATCTTTTCTAAATAAATATACACTCGATCTTTTATATGATATCTTAGAATACATTCTAAAACAATAAGCATAAATTTTCCATTTTAATAATAAAATTATATTATTGTCATTTAAAGAATATCATTATAGAATACATTTTACTAAGAATATCAACAGTAAAATATTTTGCACTTGTTAAGAAAATAATTTTAATTATATATAATATTATACAAAAAATAATTTAAACAAATTAATCCAAAAACAAATTATTAAAAACCATAAATGTAATAGAACTCTTTAATATTATCAACAATTTCTTTAATTTACATGTTATTTAACATTATATTCAGGTGTTCTAAAAATTATTTATTTTTTTTACCTATTGATCTATTTTCATTTAAAAACTTCTTTATTTCTTTTCAAACTGTAGATAAAATTTGTTCTATATTATACTAAAATTATGATTTAATCTAACAAGAAAGTTTTTATTATTAAAAAAAAATTAGATTACTAATAATATAAAAAACAATGAATATGTGTTAAAAATTTATTAAGGAAAATCCAATAGTTTCTATAAAAGTCCTCAAGTCATGTATTGAAACGTACTTGTCATAATTCCATACACTTGTGATATACCTGATTTATTCTAGCGTAAATTAAAATTATAAAAAAGTTTATGCTTACAATATAAGAAAATAATTAATAATTTGCAGATGTATTATAAATATTTATTTTTGTTACAAATATTTATTATTAACAATCTTACTTGATAAAATGCATTTCTTCTGCTGGCATTATTTTTAATTGATTGTGAATATTTAAAATTATTATCTATTTTATTTAATACATAGTAATATACTAATACGCCGTATAACGAAAATAATATATTCAAAGAAATTGCTTTTTTATGAGAAACTTTGTGTTAACGGTGGAAATAACAATGATACACACACCGGCAATTGATTATCATCGAATCGCCATGGATTGCAAATTTAATAATATAAATATTAACTTACCTATTGTAAGATGATATAATAATTTCAAAGAATTACTTACATAACCAGGTCACTAGACCTTTATATCTATTGATGATGCGGGAATGCTTGTATAACTAAATTAAGTAAGTATGTTTGTCTTCTGTGTCAACAGTATCACTTAAACTAATAATTCTCCTTTTGTAGATACGCAATTCAATGTATTATAAATAGTATACGATTGTGTGTTCCGTTAGATTTTTGTAGTGAATAAATATTTCTGTGAAACTATGTCTTTTATAACATGGCGACCACGCCAGGACTCCAGAACTATATCAAGCCACCTAATCAATTGCTGCCAAATGGTGATTTAGAAACTTTTATTTTGGAATTGAAGAGAATTTTCGAATTCACCTCAACAACCGCAAGAAAACTCAAGAAATGTTACCAAGGCCTTTCTGTCGGTAGAGTGATCCAGAAAATATGAAGAAGTACAGAGCGATTATTCAGGCTATGAAGAAAGATAAGAAAAGCGTTCGAGCCAGGAAAAATCTAGCCATGGATCTAGACGCAGCTTTAAGATATCGAAAAGGAAATGACACGTGCACCGAATTTTTCAATAAAGTGGAAGAGCTCGTCGACAATGTTCTTCGACAAAATTACAAACCGGCATTAATGTTATTTTAATGCAGAAATGCAATGGAAGATATGGAAACAAAAAAGAATTGAAATTAAGAGAAGTTAAATCAGTAGATAAGGCCAAGGAAGTGATATCAAGAATGGAAGAAATTCAAAAAGAGCTTTCAAGTGAGCAATCATTAGCTTCTACATGAAAATAAATCATATGCGGAGACAGTCAAAAGTCCGAGAAAACCTCAGTGTGTACCAACAGAAAAAGACGCCAATATTTTCTAACTCTAGAACCAAGGAGGCCGCGAACTTTAATATGCCAAATAAAAGTGACTGGAAGAACGGGACCAGGCGATTTAAACTGCAGAGATGTTGGCGTGTGGAGAGCAAGGACATATTCGAGCAGAATGCCCAAACGTAAAATGCTCTCAATGTTCAAAAATGGTCATTTCAAGTATCAATGTTGGGACATCAGAAGAAATTCAGTAAAGAGAAGCATATTACAACGGAAGAAATTATGATAGAAACCAAAAACAATTTGGATCCAGAGGACAATATCAAAGCAGAAACCAATCTTCAGACAGAGAACCACATCGAAGACCAATGCAATGCGATATACGACTACGAATACGAGGAAGGAGAGCTGATTCAAACAGGATGACATGCAAAAAGATTGCGAACACTAAAAGGGGAGGCTCCAGTTTCAAGGGAGTTGCTAGGAGCCATAAATTTGGTTTAAGTAAGTATATTGTTGACACAGAATGTTTGAATTTGAATGCTTGTGATTTCAGATTTCCGTAATGAATGAATTTAAAGATGATTAAAATTAATGATGTAATTATGAATGATTGTGAATGTTTTGACTTTGAAAATATTTTGAATATAGTTTTATGAATTAATAACAAAATTGATAAGATTATGAGTATCGATATAATTAATAATAAAGTTAATGAAAATAAGAAAGACCTTTTGCACTAAATCGTTTACGAAAGAAGAATGGCAGACCTAGTGTAGGTATTTGGCGGAAATAAAATAAAAGTTGATTGTCTTTTGGATACCGGGGCTAGAATAAACGTGATTAGCGAAGATGTTGTTAGTAATTAAAGATGCGTGATAAAATAGGGGAATCCAATATTATGGTTACATGTTGCAAACGAGAGCACACTTAAAATCATAGGAACAATATTACTAAAAGTTAGAATTTCGGGATTAGAATGGTAATAAGATTCTTTGGGGCAAATAAGATTAACCCGAGCGTAATTGCAGGCGTAGAAATGATGAATTGTTTGATATTAAATTACAGGCAGTAAATAAGTAAATTAAAAAATCAATTAATGAATTTAGAGGAAAACAATTTGAAAGGAATTATCGACCCAACGATTAATAAATTACTTAAGAATTTTCGGATATATTCATGAAAAAAAAAATGGGATGTAGGAAAAACACAGTTAATTAAACATAAGATAGTTACTAGAGGTAGCCCGTGACAATTAATCCTAGACGTCAGCCGATTCATATTGCTCACAAAATACAAGACATGCTAAAAGACATGGAAGAAGCAGGAATTATAAAAAATGTGACTCGGTGTGGAATAGCCCATTGGTATGTGTGTAAAAAAGAATAAATCAGATATTAGAATATGTTTGGATTTTCGGGCACTAAATGCAATTACGGAGAGACCTCGATTTCCAATACCAAATATTGAAGAGATGATGGAATCCTAAATGGAGCACAGATATTAGCACTATCGATCTTGGTAATGCTTATTATCAAGTGGAATTAGAAGAGGAATCAAAATAAAGACTGCATTTTCAACAAAAGATGGTCAATATTGTTTTAACCGAATGCCTTTTGGAATTGCAGCTGCTCCAGCAACTTTTCAAAAATTAATGACTCAAGTTTGGGTGATCTTAATTGGAGAGAAGCAATGTTTATTTAGACGATATCCTATATTTGCAGATATGAAATCGAACATAAAAAAGACTAGAAAGAGTTTTTCGAAAGATTCAAGAGGCTGGTTTGAAAATAGCTTAGAAAAATGTTGTTTTAACAACTAGAATAAAATTTTTGGACATATTATAAATAAAAATGGTATTAAGACAGATTATGAAAGATAAAAGCAATGCAAGAATATGAAAAACCAAATGTATTAAACGTTAAGAAGCTTTCTAGGCTTAAAAAATTATTATCGAAAATTTGTAAAGATTACGCCAAGTATGCAGACCATTAGAAAGGTTATGTGGGTCTAACAAAGATAAACTTATATGGACTGAAGAATGTGAAACACCTTTCAACACGCTAAAGAAAGCGTTAACGTCTACCCAGTACTAGGATTTCCGGATTTACGAAAAACCTTTATTTTAGATACAGATGCTAGTTTCGATACGATTGGGGGAGTGCTTTCGCAGTTGAGTAGTAATGGACAAGAACAAGTTATTGCATATGGATCAAAGACAATGAATAAGCACGAAATCGGTTACTGCATTACGCGAAAGGATTGCTTGCAATCTATCATTTTACTCAGCATTTCAAACACTATCTATATGGAAAGATTTACTTTAAGAACCGATCATAAAGCTATAACCTTTTGATAATACAAAAAGCAATTACAGCACAATTCCAGACATGGATTAACTATTTAAGTGGCTAGATATCAAATTAGAATACAGAAAAGGAGAATGCATGCTAACGCAGATGCCCTATCAAGGAAAGACTGTACTTCATGTAGTCAGTGCCAAACAGTTCATGAAAACGCCAAGGTAGATAAAATAAAACTAAAATATTGGCCATAGAAAATATGGACCAAGAAATAAAAGTAAATAATGAAGGTGTAATTTTAATATACATAAAGACTTATGTCACGCAGGGGTAAAAAAAATTTACGAATATGCACGGAAAAATATGAAAATGAAAATTAGTGAAAATGAAGTTAGAAGAGTGATTGAAAATTGTGAACAGTGTCAGAAACGGAAGACGTGACAAGACGAACAAAGAACCGCTGATTAAACAGAGTACAGATGAAGTTTCAAAGAGATATTTATTGATTTCTGTGACCATTTAAGAAAACAATTCATGGAAAACAATATATTTAGCTATAATTGATCAATTCAGTAGGTAATATTCATTGACGGCAGTTGCTCATCAGGATGAAAGACGACGGCAAAGATTTTAAGAGAAAATTGGATTTGAAATTTGGTGCCCCTAAATAATTCACTCCGATAGAGGTAAAAACATTCGAATCTCAACTCCTTTTAGAAGTGTTGAAAACGCATCATATTACAATAATATATTCAAGCCCATATCATCATAGTACAACGGTTTAGTTGAGAGGCAATTTAGAACTATAAGAGATGCAATTGCAATTACGTTAAAAGACAACGGCATAAAGATTGGCAGAAATATTGCCAGATGTGGAATTTATGTTAAATGCTACGATACAACAGACAACCGGATTTTCGCCCTCTGAAATAATATTTGGGCGGAATATTTGTAGACAATGGATGGAAAAGAGAATTTGGATATACAAAATAATGATGCTAATAATCGGAGAAGGGAGATCGTGGAGGGAATTAAACATAAACAAACATAGAAAAGAATTTAATTACACAAATTATAGGAATTTTGAAGTTGGAGACCAAGTATTGGTTAAAACAGAAAATACTAGAAAGATGGATGAACGTTATGAAGGGCCATATGAAATAACTGGAAAACGACATGACAGAAGCTATGTTCTAAAGAATAAGCAAGGCAAAGAAATAATTCGAAATGTAGAATGGATCAAAAGTTTTAAATGGAGGGGATGTAAGATGATATAATAATTTCCAAAGGAATTACTTACATAACCAGGTCACTAGACCTTTATATCTATTGAATGATGCGGGAATGCTTGTATAACTAAATTAAGTGAGTATGTTTGTCTTCTGTGTCAACAGTATCACTTAAACTAATAATTCTCCCTTTTGTAGATTATGCAATTCAATGTATTATAAATAGTATAACGATTGTGTGTTCCGTTTAGATTTTTGTAGTGAATAAATATTTCTGTGAAACTATGTCTTTTTCTAACACCTATAATAATGTGTGTGTGTCATAGCAAGATGTGACATTGAATTAGCAATTACACTATAAAAGATAGAAAAATCGCTGTTGGGAGAAAAATAAATTAAATACATTAAAACACGGTTCACAAATTTTCTATAATAAAAATACACTATATGACATTGATTATCATACGGACATTCAATTAGCAAAAACTTTCAATTAAAATTAATTAATTATAAAAATATATACGAGAATATGTCAGAAACTTCATCAGAATCGACTATTTCATTTCAAGAAATTCATAGATGAATGCTCTTCAATACATGGACGAACAAGAGATTCGGTAGATCACGAGTAGGCAATAGAATTTATAACAATATGCCAACAAATCGAGGTCCCAATATCCAAAGATGAGCTAATCCATTCACAATAATATATCTTCATTGACTATTCAAATTGAAAAGTTGCCATATAATCCGTTTTTGAACCCCATCGAAAGTGTTAAGCAAAATAAAAAATGGGGTAAGGACTAAAGTTTCTTCGGCTGATGGATTTAGCAGACAGATTTACCTTCAATGAATGATTTACTGCAATATCCCAAGCAGTTAACGAGAAACTTCGAAAACCAGATCATAGTAACTTCAAAAATCATTAAAGTCATATTAATAATCATATTAAAGATTCTTCACTAAATGCTTGAAGAAACTGGATATTTTAGGTGAACTATGAAAAATTTAATGTATATTTAAATAAATTAAATATCTTACTTCTTTATTCATTATTTAACAACAAAAAAACTTAAAATATAACTAAAATCCAAAACAAAGCTCACTTGACATAGCTAAAATGAATGTCTCATTTATGATAATCAATGCGCTTTGGTGTATTACACCGCGTTGCAATTGATAAAAAACCGCCTATAATATAAGAAAATATCATAGATTAAATTATTAGAAACAACCAAAATTTCCAGTGTGTCGAAAATTATTAGCACTTAAAACCTCCAATTTATTATACACCTTTTTGCATTGAATAAAACGCATAAATCTTTACTAAGCCTTTTTCAGATATAAAATATATTTTAAAACTCTTCTAAGCCAGTATTTTATAACACGAAGACAATGTAGTCACTTTGAGGTGCTTATATAAATTATACAATACAACTGTATATATTACATAAATATTACCAACATTTTATACATTTGGATATCTGGCTTCGTTATACTCCTCACTTTTTACCACTAGAATAAACCTCAATTACAAATTGACTTCGCTTAAAATCTCCTATTACATTCAGTATAGTAAAACAATTATTATGAAACCATAAAGTGGAAATTTTATTTTTCGTATAGATTTAATTTAATTTTCTTGTATTTTTAGATAATTTCATAGATGTTTACCTCGATTTTTAATTTACAATACAAATGTTTGACTACCTCGGCACTTTCAAAGCACCGTTGGGACAAAATTCAAAAGGATTAAAATAATATGTATATGAAATATTCAGTTCATTCATTGAAAATTAAAACGTTAAGAAAATAAAATGTAAATTTTAAGTTGTAGCTTTATTTTTCAACATCCTGTTTCTCAACAACTGAACAAAACAAATTAATCTTTAAATCATGAAAGGTAAGTCAATATTTCTTTCACCATATCCGAAATAAACAGATCCAAAAGCTTTATGATCAGGAATTTGATAAAATACATAACCTGGCCACACGAGACTTTTCAATATTACAAGACCTGTACCTCGATCTAGTTGTAAACTCCAGCTAATTTAGGAATATCCTCTTCAATTGGATCGAGGAAATCTATTGCTTTATCATATCGTGCTCTTTCCATTAATGTTTTCAATGGTAGAGCATAAGGTTGTCGAAAATGAAGATATGAAGATAGCTTTAGACTATCTATTGCAGGCAATCCTAAATTACATTTTTAATTTCAGAAAAAATTAAAATTAGTTTTTACTAGTCGCAAACATTACATATTATTACGTAATTTTATAAAAGTGACGGAATATTTTATCGATAAGTTTCTAAAATTGTATTTTGATGAAATATTTATCATCTCAACATTTACTATAAAACTAAATAACTGGTCATCTTATAAAATTTTTGGGTTTCCTGCATGGATTCCACAGGATAATCATCACTTCTGACACCTTAGATTGTTTTTAAAATGAATAAGTCATGACAAATTAGTAATTTTGGTTAATTCAAACGAAAAGTTTGATTTAATTTACTTAGTTCTCAGAAATTTCGTTTAAATAAATATTTCTTTTAATTTCTCAACCTAATTGGCAAACTTTATACACTCCTCCACACTCTTCTCACTCTTCAACCGAAATAGCAATTTCCATTCTAAATTAACTAGTTTATATATTGATAAATGTAAAATTAATTAAATATTTCGTTTTCTATTTTTACACCTACTTGTGACGCCTTCAATTTAAAAAGATTCGTGTATTATATTTTTTAATTGCCATCTATTTCCAATTTTCCTCCATTTAATTTAATTAATTACTATTGTTAGACGCAATCAGAAGATTCCAGGTTCGAGTTTAAACGATTAAATGATAATTAAATAATAATTTGCTGCGAATAATATATTTAATACAAATGAAAAAATTTTCGACTATTGATAGCCCTTATCAATTTCCTGGAATTTAGCTTCTTCTATGTTCAAAATGCTTTTTGATCTTCTCTTTTATTTCCTTTTTCTTACTTCTAATTGGTTAAAAATAATACTTTTTTTCTTTTAATAAATAATATCTTAAAATATTTATAAGATATAGTTTCCAATAACTATTTATATATGCAATTTAAATATTTTAAAAAATGTTTCTATTTTTATTTTTATTCCTAATGATCTTTTAAAAGTATATTTGATCTATTTTTCAATATATTATATTTTAAATTATTATTTTTTAATGTTTAATTTAGTTTTTTTAAAAGCTATTCTCAAGGTCAATAACAACAAATCAAACTGATAATTTCATTGATATCTTCTTCAGTTTTGATCTTTTTAAAATATTTAAATTGTCTATATAAGTAGCGGCGTATTTACCTGTAGGCAGATTAGGGCATTTGCCTAGGGCCTCGGATTTATAAAGGCCTCCAAAATCCAAAAAAAAAATTATAATTTTTTAAAAAAAAAAAAATCAAAGTCGTAGCATTTCAGATTTTAAACTTTAACAGTTTTAAAATTTTCAGAGTTAAAACCTTTTGGGGCCTCAATTTCTATAAGTAAAAGAATTTGCACATATTCAAAAACGAAAAAATAACAAATAGGATAAAAGCAAAATCCAAGCAAGGTTTGAATTTTATATTTTGAATATAATATATTTTATTTTGTAAAGGCCTACTATTTTATTTATAAATTGAATTTGAGGCCCCACGAATAGGTTTTAAACTCTGAAAAATTAAAAAAAAAATTACAAAAAAAAACAATAGCAAACAAAGTAGGCATTTCAGATTTTAAACTTTTTATTTACAAAATAAAATTAGTAGGCCTTTAATACAAAATAAATTATATGATACACAAAATAGAAATATAAAAATTCAAATAGGAAAAAAACAACAACCAAGCAGCTTTGAATTTGTATTTGTATTTTGTATCAGCGCCGTGCTGTAACTTTTGGGGCCCTGTGCAGAAACTAAAAAAATTTTTTTTTAAATTTGAATTAATTTTTTATTGATTGTATTTAAAAAATAATAGCAATTATAAAGTAATTTTTCTAGCTCTTTTGCTGGCAAATTCATCAATTATGTCATTGTAATCAATTGTTCTGGCTGTTGCATTTTCAATTGACAGTATTGCTAATCCAGAAAGTATTTCCTGCGACATAGTAGACCGTAGATAATTTTCAATTAATTTTAATTTTGAAAACGATCGTTGCCAACTAGATTTTTTTTGAAAGTTAAACGAATTTTGAATTTTCAAATTTTTTTTTTTTTTCAATTCGTAGTAATTTATGGTATTGGAGAAGTTTTTCTAATGTATTTAATATTTGGGGCCCTCAAAATAGGGGGCCCAGTGCGATTGCACTTGTTGCACTTGCGATAGTACGGCGCTGTTTTGTATATTTCTTTTCCAAAACAGAAAATGCATATGCAATTTCATTTCATTTATTGTTTGAATTTTGTTACACGTTAACATCATGATTTGAATATGAAATAAATATTTGTACGTATTGACTATTAGCATAATTTTGATTTAGATTGATATTTCCGAATACCCAACAGTTTTTTTTAAAACTACCAAAACCAATCGTTGTTGCTTCTTGCTTTCGTCATTTAATATTTCATAATCAATCGACAATTATTCCATTTTATTTTTAAAGAAAAATATTGACAAATATACGTTAAAATGAAAAGAACTTTCGAGTCTGGCGCACAAAAACGATTGCGAAAAAAAATTCAATTGAAGGAAAACGAAATCAAAGAAACTCCCTTGCTAAATTTATGTCTTTGGATAAAAATGTTCCATCTACCAGTACTGCGGCTGCAGATAAAACTGTTTCACTACCAGTAATAGCTGGTAGCGATGTTAATCTTTCGATAAGCAGTCTTTGTGCAGAAGTAGGTGCAAGTGATAATTGCGTTCCCACTACCAATGACATTGAGGTTGAAATTGAGAGTGAAGTAGTAAGTACAAATACTTATCCTATCTTTACTTGACATTGGTTTATGGCCAAAAATAATTACTAATGATTTGATTGAACATTGTATCTGTACAAAACCCAAAAATGTGGGAGATTTAGAATCTCTAAAAAATGTTATAAAGATAACAATGATCACAAATATACCGAAAATTAAATGATGTACATTTTTATACGACTAAAATAAACGGAGTTCAAGAGCTAAGAGAATGGTTGATTTATTCTGAAACAACGAAATCTGTTTATTGCTTTGCTTGTAAACTATTTAGTAAAAAATCTAATGTTCTAGTTTCAGGATATTCAGATTGGAAAAATATTGTAGACGTTTTGAAAAGACATGATGAGTCGAAAGAACATAAAAGTTGTATGTGTGCTTATGTTCGTCGTGCTAAAATAAGTGGTCGCATCGATTCCAAACTTTTACAGGTAATAGAAAAAGAGTCAATTTATTGGCGAGAGGTATTAAAACGAGTCGTTGCTACAGTTAAACTTTTGGGGAGTTTGGGTTTAGGGTTCAGAGGACATGATAATTCTTCCAAAGGCAATTTTTTCAGCTGTATTGAATATTTGGCTGAATTTGATGACTTCTTAAAGGTTCACTTAGAAAAATACAGTAATTGCGGAAGTGGGCATGTTAATTATTTATCTAAAAGTACGTGTGATGAATTTATAGAACTTATGGGCAAAACCGTACAAAATCCATTGTTGATTGAAATAAAACAAGCTAACTATTTTGCTCTTATAGTTGATTCCACGCCTGATGCAAGCCATACTGACCAGTTAACTATTATTATCAGGTACGTAGATCTGGATCAAAAATTCAAGAAAGGTTCATATGTTTTATTTCGATTGAATATCATGATGCAACATATTTAGAAAAAAAGATTTTTGTCCGCCTTGTCAGAATTAGGGTTGAACATTAATAATTGCCGGGGACAAACGTATGATAATGCTGCGAACATGTCAGGCATTTATAACGGTCTCCAAGCCAAAATTAAATGTTACAGCAAAAATGCTGAATTTGTACCTTGCGCAGGACACTCTTTAAATTTAGTTGGAAATACAGCAGCAGAATGTTCTTCTAAAGCTATTAGATTCTTTGATTTTATTCAAAATTTGTTTGTTTTTTTTTCCTCTTCGACAAAGAGATGGGATCAGCTAATGAATACTGATCAAACATTAAGCCATACTTTAAAACGTATATGCGACACTCGATGGTCATCTAGAGCTGAAGCTGTATTAACTGTAAGAATGAATTTTTCTTCCATAAAAACTGTTCTTGGTGAAATTTGTATTAACCCATCTGAAAAACCCATAGCGAAAATTGAGGCGAAAAAAATTACATAGCAGTTTTGAAGATTTAGAGACGGCTCTGTTATTGATTTTTTGGAATACGCTATTGCAAAGAATCAATGCCACCAATAAATCGTTACAAGCAAAGAATGTAACTTACAAAAAGGAACATATTTATTGAAATCTTTATCAGAATTCATACTTAGTATTCGAACTAATGATGCATATTTTCACCAAATGGAAAAAGAAGCCATCGAATTATCTGGTAGTACAGAATACTCAACAGCAAAAATCGAAACAGGAAAAGAAAAATACTATTCGATGAAACTTCTGATAATGACACAATTTTATGTGGGAAAGAATTATTCAAAGTTGAAACATTTTACTCAATTTGTGATACTTTAAACTGTGAAATAAAAAGAAGGTCTGTAGTTTATGACAAGGTATTAGAAAAGTTTCTAATATTTGTTGATTTAGATTTGCCTGAAGAAAAATTTGCTCAGTGTGTATCAAATTTAGCTGAACACTATAAAGATGACATAAATCAATTAGTATTCAAAGATGAGGTTGAACAGTTCCTTCATTTTGTAAAATTGGAAAAATTATTAACACTTCCTGAAATGTATGCATCAATTCTGGAAGGTTATCATCAACATTCCAAACGTTGAAATAATCCTAAAAATTTTTTAACAATCCCAATTGCAAATGCGTCTGGTGAGAAGATCATTTAGCATTCTTAAGCGGTCAAAAACTACCTAAGGACGTCACTTGGCCAAAAAAAACTAAATCACTTAGCTATCATGGCAATTGAAAGCGATCTAGTAAAAAAAATTAACTATGAATCATTAATTGATAATTTTGCAAAAATAAATCACGAAATAAAATATTATAAATGGGCTTTCTTTGGTCAAAATTTAGAAACTAAGCCATGAAAAAAAAAATATTAGAGGGGCCACAATAATTGATTTTTGCCTAGGGCCTCAATTTGTTAAAATCCGCCTCTGTATATAAGTAGTTATTGGAAACTGTATTTTATAAATATTTTAAGATATTGTTTATTCTATTGTTCTATGAGCTAATTATAGAAACTTTAAAAATTAAAAAAAAAAATTTAGTGTTTTCGTTTTGAATTTTAGAAAATATTAATTAAAAAAATTTAATTTTAATTCTTCAGAAAAAAAAGTTTATTATTATTACCAATGAGAAGAAAGAGGAAAAAAAAGAGAAGATCAAAAGGCATTTTGAAAATAGAATAAGCTAAATTCCACAAAATTGACAAGGGCTATCTTATAGTCGAAAATTTTTGCATTTGTATTAAATATATTTTTCGAAGCAAAATGCTTAAATTGTCATTTAATTGTTTAAAATAATAAAATAATGATAATAATAATAATAATAATATAATAATAATAATAATAATAATAATAATAATAATAATAATACTAATGGCGATTTCAAGCGATGTGATTTCCAGTGTACCGGGGAAAGTATGCATAGAGTTGAATCAACAATATTGTATACTTACCTGGCGCGAAGAGAAATCTTCGTGTCTCCCGCATAGTACTGATGAGAGCCAAAGCTCGAAACTAGTCTACTATTGGGATTTGCACTGGGTATCACAAAGCTTGTACTGTTTATTTTATTCAAGTGAGACATCCGACAAAAATATTTTACACCATTACTTTGAAAGTCAAAAATGCTAAAGGTAATCGGATGCACTTGTAAACAGTTTCTGTGTATCGACTAATTTTTTAGTCCGCAGAGGTGATTATGATTTTTCATACGCCATGTTTACAAGTTTACAGATTTTTTTTCTGTGACCAAGCTATTTTTCAAGCGATGTGATTTCCAGTGTACCGGGGAAAGTATGCAATAGAGTTGAATCAACAATATTGTATACTTACCTGGCGCGAAGAGAAATCTTCGTGTCTCCCGCATAGTACTGATGAGAGCCCAAAGCTCGAAACTAGTCTACTATTGGGATTTGCACTGGGTATCACAAAGCTTGTACTGTTTATTTTATTATTATTATTATTATTATTATTATTATTATTATTATTATTATTATTATTATTATTATTATTATTATTTTCATTTATATCAAACTTCATTTTTAAATAATTACTATTAAAGTGGGTCCCGGAAAATTGAGAGTCAGCTGCATTTAACATCTGTATTTTATTTTGGCATTGATACATTGTTTTATTTTCCAATTAAATTAAAATTTTATAACCCATTGAAATTTTGTTTTATAAATCGAAAAGCATTATTAAATTTCTGATTGGTTTCAAAATTGCCTTAAAAGATCCATTTTCTTAAATAAATATTAAAGATTTTCAATTATGGGAATAATTTCTATTAAATGCTGACTATCTAGTTTTCAATTTACTATTAAATAAATATTTAATTATTCAGAACATGACATATGTTAAGTTTAATTAATATCTAGTACCTTCATATAAGCGATTTGAAACGATTTGCCCCGTTGGGAGTCGAACATATGCTCCCCTAGGAACGATAAACACTTCCTTATCTATTTCATCTACTAAAACAGATAAGCGGTCTTCTTCTTTAAGTCTTAACTAAATTATCAAATTACCTGACAAATTTGTGACATCAAATTAAACAAATTATGTAAATTATAAAGAACAAAATTATAACAAAGATAATTTTCCTAACAATTTCTTCTTCTTCAATCGTTTCTCCTTGATCGTCCGTTTTTTCAATGTAATTTATGTACTCAAATTCATTGCTTGGATCACCAGTAAATCTTTCTTTGAAATATTTAGAAAGGTTTTTGTGTTCTTCAGTATAGGCAGGTAAAATATTCCAATTCATACAATCTTTACTAATAAAAATAAAACTATTTAGCTGATTAGATTTTTATTATAATTACCTATATATTGTCCTCTTTTCATACATTTCATCCTTGCCGATTCCCTGTGCAATGTAATAGTCACCTTTGTTACCTTTAAGTGAACCCCAAAAGTGGACTTTGAAAAACTTTTGTTCACTTTTCAAAATTGTTAACGATGTCTGTAAGGCTGCTTTTTGTTCTGGAGTAAGAACAATTCCTGAAGATCCAACATAGTCTATTGTCAAATGAAAATTAACGCAATTCATTATTAAAAGGGTTGTTATAATAAAAAATATTATAGAATTTTAGTGATTAATAAATTATTAATATATGTAAATTAAAATCAATTTTTAATTATCATAGAATTTTCCAGGTCAATACGTCCGAAAATCTGTCGTTGATTTATTAAATTAAAATTTTACCAAAACTTATTTTTAATTAAAAATATGAGATTTTTGTTTAAGTAGTTCTTTTAGAATTATCAAATTTTATATTTCAAAAATGCATTTGTTTAAATTATATTTTTAATTATTTTAGCTTATAATTTGATAAACTTTAATTATAATAATTTGATAAATTATAATCCGAACTGCTGATTCCGACATAGATTGGATAAATCATTTAATTTCATATATTATGAGTATTCTAATATAAACAAGAAGTTATGAGCTACAGTTAATTTATTTAAGACAATGAAATCATTTACAAAACACGACTATTCGTCTTGGATTTTAATTTAGTTTCTGGGTCATTACATATGTCACAAAATATGCTGTATTTTGAATATTTATCAATTCAAATCATTTGATTCTATATAATTACTTACCAACATCGGATGCCATTATAAATTTGAATTGGGTTCACACCTATTTTGTGGCACAATGATCATATGGATTTCACATGCGCCTAGTTAGTAAGATATACCTGTTTGCAATGAATAGGCACATCTATAATTTTTAAAAAAATTCAATAATTTTATATTGTATAAACACAAGCTTACCTAAATGATAAATAGTATAATAAATAAGTAAATTACCTGGGGAAAGATCGTCATGACAAACGGGACGATCTATGGGAACTCAGAAAAGAAAACGGAAGTAAAAAGAAATGAGAAAGAGGAATGAAACAAAAGAAATTAGACAAGAAAACATAGACCAAGGTCAGTACTAATTAATTAGTACAAAGGAGAAAAAGAATTTTGAATTCCAGAAAAACAAAATATGGGAAAAAGCTGGGAGAAGGCGGCATAACAAAAAAAAGGAGGAAACATATCTCGGCATCTGTAAGAGATAAACTGGGAACAGTCGGGAGATGCAGAGAATAGGGTTGCCAGACGTCCCGGTTTTCCGGGATTGTCCCGGTTATTTTGCATTGCAATATTGCAAACAAAATTAAAAATTTTGGAAGACAACTGCCTTCAAAGTTTCGTTTATTTATCACACTTTTTCTATTTGTCGAATTAGCTTTTTTGTTCAATGGGTTTTAATATGAAACTTTTCCTGTTGGGTAGTTTGTTTTTGTTATGAATGACAGATGGT
Organism: Schmidtea polychroa; assembly: GCA_959609185.1. Taxonomy (NCBI): domain Eukaryota; kingdom Metazoa; phylum Platyhelminthes; order Tricladida; family Dugesiidae; genus Schmidtea; species Schmidtea polychroa. The sequence continues at coordinate 3,715 of CAUHTR010004537.1, read as the reverse complement.
TAAGTTTTGTTTTTGTTTAATTTAATCTGTGGCCGTCGTAGGAAAGTTACTTTTTTATTTACAATATTTAAAGCTATTAAATTATTTAAAAATATGTGAGTTTATTGATTTTTATATTTATACTTGGTTTATTATTTTAATTTTGTATATGGTTACCTAGGGTTGCCAGACGTCCCGGTTTTCTGGAATTGTCCCGGTTTGTCTTGGTGAAAATCTGGCAACCCTACAGGAGAAAGAAAAGTGGAAAACATTTGATTATCTCCAGTGCCACAAATAAAACAAGCTATATAAAGAGAAACTGGTGGACACAATTGGAGACAAAAAGTGACACGAAATAGAGACAAAACTTTTTGACAAACCCGAGACGACAAATTAGACAGAGTCGGACGAAACGTTATTGGAAAGACGATTTATGAAGGATAATTGTAAAAAGAAAATAATTGTGAAGAATAATTGTTGGAGAAGATTTGAAGAAAAGAATTAGTTGAAAAAAAGGTCAAAGATAACAACCAGCTCAAAGTTCCAGTCGATAAACCAATCAGTAGTTAGTGGTATTTCAATCCGGTGTTGTACACAAGTGGTATTCCTCACTGAGTGTTGTAATAAGCATTGTATAGTCACCGTTGATTTGATTGTTAGTGTAAAAGGAAAATTATTTGTGATTATCATTAAATATTTCTGTTGTCAAGTGTTATTTGTGGGTCAGTCAAAGACACGCTTGGAGTCAGAGAAACAATTCATTAAATTTAAATTTCACCAACTCATCCAAACATTTTAGAGCTTGTTATTCTGTCTTTAAAGTATACAACTGATGATTGACACTTTTTATTCTCTATTGTGGGATGTTCACTGTTCCACCATCAGTATACACTTTTTTGTAGGGTTTGTATGTGAGATTAGAATTTGTATGACTTATTGCTTTGGCTTTTAGAAAGTCTTTATCGCCTTGAAGTGAGTAACACTTCGGTTGAAGGAAGCCATTCTTTATATTGATTTCTTTTATTCTCATCCTTGACTTTTTCGATTACTGAACAAATTTTATTTGAGAACAACGGATCGGTCACTGGATAATTTGAAGTATCCAAGAGCCCATCGACAATCATTTTTGAATAAAGTTGTGAACGTAAGTTCACTTTTTTACACTCTAAAAAGAAAGAATCTTTGTCACCGGCTACGATATTAATTTGACAGTTTAATTCTTCTCTATATCTCTGTAGTTTTTTATATTGAAACTAATACATTCGAAGTTTGGATAAATGAAGTACGGTTTGTCCAATATACATAGATCTATCCATTTCACATACCATTTCCTTATCAAGTATAACTGCAATGAGATCATCTTCAATCTTGATGCTACGACAAAACATAGGATGGCTAGAGTAAGTTGTATACTATCAGAAATGACGATGTCAACCTCCAGAACATATCAACGATTCATTCACACATCTTTTAGAAATACTATCCATCTCATTATGATCTTCTAATCATCTGAACCCACCAACAGAAAGTTTCTCAGATAAAGGCTATCCATATAAATTATTAACATTTTAGTACGTCGTTTGAGTTGACTTATCTGCATCAACATGATACTTGCTGATAAATGTCATTACACTCGGGTAGAGCTCTGGATCTTGCATAAGTTATATTGGTTCAGTGATCTGTTTAAGAGCTGATGGGATAAAAACAAAAGAGAGTTCTTCCAATCCATCTTCAACAAATATTTTTGAAAGCTTCAAAATTATCTTCAGTCATTAAGAGATATACCTGAGATCCCGTTGAAGAACTTCTATATACCAAGTCAACGAACGGATTCTTGAAAATATCACTAGATGGCGAGCCGTATGATTCCTTAAATTCGAGCGCACTTTATGCGGTCGATCACCCGGTCGTGACACAATACCAAAGTTGCTTTGCACTGACTGCAGAGTGGTGATGAATTAATTCTTATTCGTAGTTTTTGCGACAACCATATAGTTTTAATTTCGAAACAAACTATTAATTATTAGTTTCGTTCTTTTTAATCATTTTAACATTATTTTACTTTAAATTTAATTGCAATTTTATAAGTTTACATTTAAAAATATTAAAATCGTTAAGAAAATACAAAAATAAGAATTAAATTATAAATAAACCAATTTCTATTTATTAATAAATTTCATAAATTAAAATTAAAAATCCTTGTTTTAATTTACCTTTATTTATTTTATTATATAAGGACAACAAAATATTTAATGCCATTTCAGTTGTACAGAAATACTACAATAGGAATATCTCTGCAAGAAGCTCTAGATGAGCTGGTTGGAAGTCAAGTCTTTTCGCCTCAAATAGCACTTCAGGTTTAATTTAATTATGATATTCGTATTTGTTTAATATCTATTTCATAGATTTTACACAAATTTGATCAAGTAGTTAACAAATCATTGGATAATAAGATAAAAAATCGCATGAGTTTTAGAGGAAATTTGTGTACCTACAGATTTTGTGATAATGTATGGACATTTGTTCTAACTGATACAGAAATTAAAGATGGCCAAACATCTTTCAATATTGATAAAGTAAGCAAGAAGCTATTATAATTATATATAACTGCAATTTTAGTTAAAAATAGTAGCATGTGATGCTAAAGCCAACCGGTCAGATAATACCTTAACATCAAAAGTTAAAAAACATTACGATATTAAAAAACCAGTTATTGAAAATTCAAATAATCCTGTTGATGAAGATGATTCTGATTCAACTGATGAACCTGATTGTAAACGTCAAAGGCCTAGTAGTACTGTTTTTCACAACACACCTGCTAATAATCTTTGATATACTTTATCCTTTTTTAATAAATCTAATTATTTGTTTTTGGGATATCAAAGTTATGATTAAGTTTGTACTTCAATTTTTAAATTTACGTAAACTGAATTTTTAAAATAAGATCTATAATGATTTATACTTTCCAGTTTGTGGCAGAATGATTTCATCGAGTAATGTAATCCTTTTTATTCTGTATAGAAATCTGTTCTGAAATTAATCAATTCAGGGCCCAAATTATATTCGTGTTAAATTTCATTTGCTATCTGTCTACTGGGAAATATTGAATTTTAAATTATTTTTTGAACTTCTAAGTTATGTCAGTTTATAAAAGGAGTCGATTTTCAAATATAAATTCTTTCTTAATCTTAGTCCTATAATTCTGTGGTACGTTTCCGGACTAATTAAGTTGATTCGCTGTAGCGTACAAGTCACTTGTGTATTTTCTTGTTTAAAATTGGCTTTCCTTCATCACTTGTGAAAGTTACTATATCGAACAAGTGAAGAATCCGTAAATTTGGCAATTTCATTGATCATTCAAGACTAGAAAATATGATGAGTTGGAACATTTCTATTCTATATTTATACGTAAGCAGTTCGGGTGCATGGTAACTCCAGCGTCATGGGAAACCTTTAAACTATAAATCTAATGTGACAAGTATCAGTAAGCTGTACTCGTACCCAACCACGTCAATACCACAAGCTAGCATGAACATCAAAAATCATTAAACCAAACAAAAATATTTGAATTTTCAAAAAAGGTCGTATTTTTTTATTGTCAATAATGAAAGACTAAGAAAATGTCATCAAAATCTTATATGGTTCAAAAAATATAAATAAACAGACAGCGTACAAATCGATACGGGATAATCTAAAACGAAGCAGAATTCCATTTAAGTTTAATATGAAGCCTGCC
>CAUHTR010004536.1:0-35469 GCA_959609185.1 Schmidtea polychroa | reverse complement strand
ATATATAAGGACCAGGTAAGATTCAAGTCTTTTATAGACCCTTACCACTAGGATTAAGTCTATTTCTGGTCTTTGTTTTTATGTGTAATTTATATCTAACACAAATTCGTTGTAGCAATAGAAACAAAATAATAAATTTTTATTTTAGCTATTCGTGAATATGATATTAATTGAGCACACCCGACATTTTGCAAATCGATATTTCATATTCCATTTGATTGTGTCTATTCGTTCGTAGTTCAATAATATCATCTTTTAATAAATTCAGTGGAAAAAATAACCAGTGGTGAAATTAGAAGAAAAAGTTTTTAATAAATTGCTAACATTCATGGAGTCTAATGTCCCTTTTTCTAATATGCCAATATCACCACTAGCAAAATATGCGTTGAAAATTCACTAAACTTTTCTAAATGGTTTTTAATTTCGATGGCAGATGTGTTTTTTCATCATCCGAAACAAGAACTTCTTAAAGTAAAGGAAAAGTTATCTCTGTCAAAACAGTTTATCCAAATTGGAAGTTATCGAACATACGCAATCAGCTTCTGCCTGGTTGTTATAGCATTCATTCTAAATCTATATTGAAAGATTTAATTCGTTTAGGTACGTGAATATGCCTACCATATGTACGCCAGCTGAATTGTAGCCGTTAAAACGAAATTGCTGCTTTGATAAATAGAAACTGGATTATTTATGGGGCACTTCCTTTTTTACATACACTACAAACGCATAATTTTTCCCTAGCATAAAAGGAGCTCCAGCAGTACAAATTGATCCTGTTTTGTTCATCGATATCTCATATTTTGATAAAGTTTTTCATTTTATTAAATACATTAATTCGTAGTTAATTCTAATGGCTCACGAAACAAAGATTCAAAAATTTCTTTTTACTTTATCGTTCAAACAATACGAGCTGACTACAATTTTCAACATCTGTAGATTCATCTAATAGAATACCCACTGGGACTTGGCTAGCGTTAATATCTTCAATAACTTTTTGGAAGATATCTTTAATTTGATCAGAAATTCTACTACGGATTATGTTATTTGATAAAGAAATTAGTTGAAGCTTTTGCGGTGCTTCTGGACCAAACACTATTTTAGCTATTTCTAATGCACAAGGTTTCACAAGTTTCCGCTATTGTATGTAATTTCTTCTTAGTACACATATGCAACTTGATAAATGATTTGCACTAATGCTTTTTCAAGTGATTTAAATCCAAGTCGTATTGGTTCCACTTTATATGTAAATTTCAAACTTTCAAAATCATGGCTAGCATCTCCACCACCATATTATTTGGTAAATTCATAGGAAGGAAATACTTTTATACGTTTCTATGGCGATTTCTTTTGAAAATTGTTTTGGCTGTACTTAAATTAATTTTAGACACATACTCCATGGTTATAAATAATTTTTACTAACCAAAATGAATTTTGTAAGTTTAGAATTTTATTTTACCAACTTCATTTAAATTTAATGATGATTTCAGTATCAGATTCGTTAAGAACCACTGCTCTGTTCTTTTATCATTTGTCAAATTTATTGTCAAATTGTAATGAATACATTTTCCTAAACTTTTTATTACTTATTCTTATTAAATTATTACAATGTTTTCAACACAATTATTGATCCCTGAAATTATTAATTTGGTTCAGATTATTCATTATTTTCAGAGCTTAATTATTTCTGCACTCTAATAATAATTATAATAATTATAACAATCACTAAATAATAGCATAAGTAAAAATGCAAAATCCATTATATATTCAAACTTTTAAAAATTCTAGAAGTTTTAAAATTTTAGTCCAAGTTTCTGATCACTATCGACTGAAGGAATCGATTAATATTAGCAAACACAATTTTGTAAAAAAATTATTTAAATGTTTGATTTTAACTTTTCTGAATTTTGAAAGTTTGAATTGAGAAAACAGAATTTTATGATTTTTTAGGAAAATTATATTTAAAAAAATTAATGAATTAGTTTGATTAAAAAAGAGCAATTTAGATTGATTTAGTTTAAATTTCAATTCTACCTGACGATGACAGAGAATCTGTCGAAAAATATTGTAGTTAAATAATAATAATGTTGGGTTTTATTAATTTGAGTCGATGTTTATGCTTTGTCAAAATCATTATTAATATTCACCTCGTTATTATTGATCCTTCCAATAAGTTTTACTTCACTTTGAATGACTTCTGCCTATTCTCAGGTTTCTTCGTAAATTCCCTATCTGGGTCTGAAATGCCTGTTTGTTCTGATTTTCCAATTCCTTTTATAATCTTCTAAATCTGGATGACAAGCGGTTATTGCCAAGCCAATCTCTCTCTCCTGACATTCAGCTCCATATCTCTGTCTCAGTTGTCACTCATAATGGTTCAAACACCCATAATAATTAATAGCCCGCCTCGAGCTTCTCTATACGAATCATCTGTTCTTGGTCTTCTCTCATTAATCATAGTGACAAGATAATGGATCCCAAAATTTCCTCTTGTTTACTTTTCTATTTGTTTACCCAACTCGCCTACTTGCTAATTAATTAATTAATCTATTTCATTTTCTTGTTTTTTTTAACTGTTATGCACCTTTTCGCATCTCTTCCTGGAACTTTCTGCAAATTCTGTTATCACCATGTAATTCTTCGCTACTTGTTCACCTATGACCAATTTGCCAGATTTCAATTCGAATATTTGAATCCTTTATCCATTTTTCAAAATTCACATTTTTGTGTTTTTCACCTACAATGATACACTATCTCAAACCTTTGTTCTATTTTTATTTTTTAAACGATCGATTTCTATCCAAACTGACCGACTTTTCACATTTCTCCTTCATTTAATTATAAATATAATTCAATTTTATCGAATATAATTTAATTCTAATTTTTCATTTTTATTTCTATTAATTTATTTGATTATTTGATTACCTCAATAATAATAATAATAATAATAATAATAATAATAATAATAATAATAATAATAATAATAATAATAATAATAATAATAATAATAATAATAATAATAATAATAATAATAATAATAATAATAATAATAATAATAATAATAATAATAATAATAATAATAATAATAATCAGTTATCAATTAATTAATTAGTTAATAATTATTTATTAATTAATTATCAAAATCTCAATGAATTTTGACAGGAACATTGTTTTCATCAAGTTAGAAAGGAAATTATCATTATTAATATTATAAATTACTATTATAATTATGTGTTATCATATTTTTTCGAAACCGCGTTATAATCGTTTCTAGAACTTGAATATGTGCTATTTCCAAAAGACATACATTTATATATTTTATTCAAAAAAATAAACCTTTAACTTTTGTTTAATTCTAATAGTTGCCATGCCTGAATTAAGAGACTTCATTAATTGAATAACATCAAGTTCATCGAGAAAGCCTTTGTTTTGAAAATCAGCTTCCGAAAATACTTCTTGTAACCATCTAATAAAAAGTAAACAAATACAAGTTTAACAATTATTATAAATATTATGGTTCGTAATAATTTTAAATAATTTTAAATATTACTTATCACGAGTTTGATTTTTGTCATCAAAAACATCCGATTCTAAATAAAATAAACCTTTATATTTATAAATAGATCTATAATAATTTATCATTAATAATATACAGTACTATATGAAATATGAATTATTTAAAGATTTAAGTTCAATTGAAATTATTTAAAATATAATTTATCATTATTACATCTGAAATCGTGATATATTTATATTCAATTTAAAGAAAATATACAGCATAATTGAAAAATAAATTAATAGAACTCAGTAATCGTTCTGGAAGTATATTTTTCTAATTTAAAATCATTTAAATATATTAACCAAGAAATAATAAATATAGAGAATAAAATTAATTGAGCTTTCGTTTATATGAATATATCGTATTTAATAGATGAATTACATTGTAAGCTAAATATGAACACCAATACCATTACAGAATCCTCATATACTTAATTATAATATAATACTATAATCCATATTGTAAAATCATATTGTGAATATAGACAATTTTACGATAAGTGAAATGAAATTTGTGAGTTTTTCATCAAAATGTAATTTAACATGGGAATGTGGCGTGAAGATGAACTTGAAGGGCATGTTTCAGAAAAATTTTTAATTAACTTAACAGCCTAAAATAAAAATAAAATACATCGGCAAAATATTGATTTAAAATCTAAATATTTGAAGAATATTATCTAAGAAAGAAACTTAATAAAGAAAACTAATGCTAAACTTAATAAAAAAATAGGCCTTCGGTTAGGGAATACTGTAAATTTTAACGTGGGAAATTATGGGAAAAGCATGATAACTGAATTATGAATAATACTGCAGGCATCAAAATTAGTTGAGGTCTATGTCAGCTATCGCACTAAACATTGGTGGTCAAATGTAACCGGACACTAACCTTTTAACAATTTCAGCATTAAACTTAACAAATAACTTGAAATTGTCAGCCACTTGAAGTTTATGTTATGACTACTTTATGAAGGTGTGGCTATTATTATTAAACGCGTCATTTGATAATCGGTTTGTCAGTTTGTAATCCTCGGCCTGCCACCAGGTGTTTACTGTAGCATTGATTGGTATATGCTATTTTATAGAAGATTTATTGTTAAATGAATGACAACATTTATTGTTTCATATTTTGTATGTAATAATTAAAATGATGGAAAAATTTGCGAGGCATTATAAATCTTAAATTATAGTAACTCCTTTATAAGATTGCTTTGTTGAGTAATGACGATTTGATTATTGTTTCGAAAAGGTCACTTTAATTTTGAATCAAGTCAAATCGTCATTCCGATTCGAAAATGAATAGAATTTCGAAGTTCCACATGTAACTTATATCGTTGCTTTTAAAATTTGGAAATTGTTTGAAATTTTTTTTATTCGGGAAAGTTGAATACGAAACTAGTCCCACTTAGGTTTGCTTTATATTTATGCTGTTTGAGATTAATTACATAAAATCAATAAAAAATAGTTCAGTTATTATTATATATAAGGTAAATGTATTATTCACTATATAAATGGGAGTTTCCATTTAGCTTAAGAAAGTTAATTTTAAAATAGATTATTTCATTTCAAAATATCTTTTAACAAGAATACTAAATTAAAATAAACATTTCTTTCAATTTTTTATTATATTAAATACAATTTTTTTTCCAATCAAAATTATCGATAACTATTGAATATTTTGTTTAATTATTGTTAACAGTTAAATAACGAGTGTGAGGCGTTTTGTAATTTGTATTAAAATAATGGTATGATCAGTGGTGGGATTCAGCCGGTTCGCACCGGTTCGTGCGAACCGTTTCCTAAATGTTTTTGGGTTCGCAGAACCGGCAGTGTTTACCAACAATTTAGCATGAAACAAAAAGTAAATAATCGCATATGAAATTCAAAAACTATCAAAAAAAATAAAAAATTAACAATTGCATAGAATATTCAAAAATTTTCAAAAAAAAGTAAACAATCGAATACGAAATTCAAAAAATTTACCGAAGTATGCTTTACCAAAAATTTATGATTTGAATTTATGGTTTTAAAAAGTTTTAGTGAGTGTGGTTTAAATTTGTTTTATATTTTTCCAGTTTTCTTTAGGTAGTGTTTGTGACAACAAATTGTATTAAAATTGTAAGTATATATTAATAAATAGTTATTGTTAAATTAATTTTATTGGAAAACAATTGACGTTAAATTTATGTTAAATTGTGTTAGTTTTACTTAATTATATGTTAAATTTCTCGGTATTATTTTAGCCATCATGAAGCGCGGTGGACAACCAGTTTTGTCTGATTTTTTTCTATAGAAGGTGAAGCCTGGTCAAGATATGACGCATATAACAAACGGGGAATTAAGTAATATTATACAAACAGTAGAAGCAGAATCGCCACATTCAGCTAATACTGTGCAAATCAATGACGAAGTAAAACACAATCTCCCAGATTGCTGGAAGCCCTTGTAATTTCAAGATTTTCAGAAGAAATATGATGGCTTATTAGTTCGAAATAAAAAATTGGGTTTGTAATTATTGCGCGCAAATAGATTCAATAAAAGCGAAGGGAATTCATGTATCAGTTGAATGGAAAAGCTGCAATATTGAAGCATCTGGAAAAAATAAAACCATTCAACAAGCATCTCTCCGAAAAAAAATGAATGAACACTTTTCATCTAAGGCTCACCAAGTTAGTGTACAGCAGTTAAAAGATCGTTCACAAGACGTAATTTTGCAATGTTTCGATAAAGGTAATGAAAAATACGTCAATTCTACAAGCAAAATCTTTAATACTGTTTACAGGATAGCAAAAAGATGCAGACCATTTTCTGATATTCAAAATGAGATTGAACTACAAGTTAAAAATAGATTGAGCATGGGAGTGGGACTCCATTCTCGCAAAACTGCAGTTAAAATTATTGATCACATTGCATCAGAAATAAAAAAGGAAATATTTTGCAAAATAATCGCAAAGGATTTGAAAATTTGCATCATAATCGATGAAGCCTCGACTATATCTAGTAAATCTGTACTAATAATTTATTTAAAAGTTGAAGATTATGATGTGCCACCAACAATATTTCTAGATTTAGTTGAATTGGAAGCACAAGATGCTGAAACCATATGCACGACCATGTTACAGAGTATATATAAAGTTGGATTCGATATAAATTATTTGAAATCAAATTTGATTGCATTTTGTTCTGATGGTGCAAGTGTAATGCTTGATCGTAAATCAGATCAGGTGTCAGCTCAAGACTTTCAAAAGATTTCCCTGGCACAATTATTTGGCATTGTTTAAACCATCGTCTGCAATTGGTTTTAGATGATTCTATTGACACAATAAAACGAATAAATCTTTTCAAGATATTTATTGATAGAATATACGTGATTTTTCATAAATCAAATAAAAATCAGTTAGAACTTAAGAATATTTCTGAAGAACTTGGGCTAGAAATTATAAAGATTGGCAGAGTTTTAGGACCTAGATGGGCCTCTTGCAGCTTAAGAGCAACAGTTGCTGTATGGAGGGCTTATTTTGTTTCTAATACGAAATATTCAGGAATGGCTAATCGACTTCGCAATAAATTCTTTTTACAAGATTTAGCAATAATGATTGATATTTTACAAGAAATTTCATATGTTTCAAACGCGCTTCAAGCTAGAAATTTAAATATTTTACGAGCCCAAAATTTAATAAGAAGATCCATGTTGGCCATTAAAATGATTAAAGAAAATAAAGGTATATATGAAAAGAAAGTGAATGAAGTCATCAATTCAGATGCTTTTAAAGATATTAATTTTATAGAGCATACAATTTACAGTAGACTCCCTCGCCAAAAACTATTGGACGCAGTAATTGCTAATATGAGAACAAGACTAATGGATGATGATGACCATTTATTGGCAACAAAAAGTACGAAAAATGATACCAATAAACTTTTTGAAGTTATTAGCGTTCTGGAGCATGATTCTTGGAACATCGATGAGATTGTGGTAAATTGAAATAAAAACGATAACAAATTTTTGATTTTTTTTTTACGGCCGAACCGGTTCTCACTTGTTTTCCGGATGCGAACCGGTTGTTAAATATATCCCACCACTGGGTATGATGTTGTGCATGTTTGATTGTATGCTGAAATCCTTACTTATACATTAATTATTATTTTTTAGAAACTCCTCAGGCAAATTAACGTTATAATTTGTTTTAATAATATTTGTGTTTTAATAATAAACGTGTTAATATAGTTTTAGTTATGGATTCTATTAATACCCGTAGCTCTGTGGCTAATAGCGAAAATATTACAATTGCTCCATCAAATATGAAACATTGATTATTTTATAATTATTTTTTCTTTTTTTGTTTTTGTAATATGTATAAATTAAAGCGCCGTTCATACACATTTTATTGTTAAATCAGGTTTTTTGTGATTTTTAGCTCCGTAATTTCAAAAAGGTTAGAAACAACTAGTTCAAAGTTAAATTAATTTTCTCTATAATCGATCGGCTTACCTCCTCGTTGACTTCTACCAGCGATTAGTCTCGTTAAACCTGCAATCCATACATTAGCTTCCTCAGCACTGCCAGCTATCAAGCAGAGCGAGTCGAATTCGATTCCATAAACTATAGTAAATGCACATTCTGATAAACTGTAAATTCCACTTTTGGCAATTCCGTGTCGAATTTCTCTAATATCATCAATAGGAACTAAATAGATAAAAATAAATTTAAAAAACCGTTAACGAAATAAATACTAATATCAATTATTAAAAATGTAATAAATTAATCATTAAATATTGGGTTATATGGGTTATGAATTAATGAAGTCGGTTAATTTCTGACTCCTCGTGTCCCTTTTAGAAATCAAATAACTAAGACTTAACACAAACAAACTGTATTGATTCTCAATATAATTTACAACTCGTCGCAATATTTTTATTTAATTAACGTGAAGGTAGATGACCAAATTTGTCATCGCCTTTTCTGATACTGTTAAATTGATTTAAGGTTTACACTTAAAGTTTGCTTCTTTTCTTGCGTTGACCTCTGCTTGATTCCTTTTTAATTCGCTTCAAATAATTCATATGATTCTTTTTCTCTTCGACCAACTAATAAGTTTCTCTACAGCTCTCTTTTTATACACCTTCGAAAACATTGTAATTAGTGTTTAGTAATTATTCAGGAAATTACGGTCTAATTGCTTCTACAATAAACTAATTGTTTGGCCTCGTCTTTGATGCTTTATCTAGAAATCAGTAAGAGCATTTAATAATTTTCCGGGTTTCCCATTAACTGATTAATTAAATTTAATTAGTTTAACATTTAGGATAACTTTCTTTAGGGACCCTCTCACTAAATTTTTATTATTATTTTTGGACTCGACCATACTCATTTTCCTTGATCAATAGTAATTTTCAAGTTTTATAAATTGTTTAATTAATTTTTGCACTTTTATTATTTTGGTTTTTATTGATTTTAACTGTACTTCTGTTTTATTTTGTTACCACAACAATATCTTAAATAAATATCGCAAAAAGATTTGTAAAAATAATAATAATAATAAATTTGAAAATCAAGAGTAGTCAATTTTATTTACCACGATTTAAAGATTGAAAATTTATAAGAATTTTCTAAGTGACTTATTTTTAATTTATATTAATCCCAACTTGATATACAGGCAACATGTCTACTTATCATAGGACTATTGGCCACACAATCATTGATTTCAAAATGACCAAAATGGACTTAGTTTGCTTGAGAAAGTAAGAGTTAGTTTGTGTCGACATGAATTTTATTTAGGTTTCAAAATAATAGATTTTCAAATGGTAAAATTAAAATGTCTAGAAGTGTGAAAGTGTGAAATGAGGAAAGTTTCATGCATGTTAAATAATTCAAAGTCTGACATATTCTAAAATCTATTTTATGACATAATAGTTCAAGTATTTATCTCTTTAGGATCGAAGAGTATTATGTAATAATGAACATGAAATATGATACATGGTTCCAGACATACAATAACATACACATACATCAAACCATTCACGATAATTATTAATTAGGTAATTTAGACAAGTAGAGAAAGCCATTTATAGATGGTGTTTCTAAAAAGTTCATTTTTTAGAGTGTGCAAATTCGCTTGTTGATGACTTCAGAAATGAAAATGATATACTGAAACACATTTTCATTGTAATAGTGTGATTAAATACTGACTTACATTTTATAATTGTTTAAGGTATTAGTTAGACATCTTTGAGGTAAAAAAATTCAAGTCAAAACATGTAAAAAACAAATTATGCCTATTGTTAGCAATACATGTGGTATGAAGGTATTTCAATTCACGGAATTTTGAATTATTTGCTAATGCTTTCGAGATTTATGAACTAAGAACTTACTATATTTAAACTGAAGCATAAGATTTATTTAAAGCGTTTTATAGAGAAGACAGATTCAACTAGGTATTTAAGTTAAATCTACAGTTTCATATGATCATAATTGCGAATAAATTCCTATTTACAAATTTCGAAGAGTTTGGGCTGTCAACTATCCAAATATACCATCTGCGATTTCGCCCAGTACCTCGTGGAGAAGGATTCCTCATTCCTGATCCACCAGCAAATTATTCTCTGAAATCTGAAGACGGAGAATCATATCAAGCTAGAGCTAAATCATCTAAACCCTGAACATCACAAGATCCTGATTTTATTCCTGATATACCCAAATATACATCAAATTTTGATGGTTTCTCTGTGTGTTGGATAGTAGAGCACGGTCTCATTACTCTTAAACAAAAGTATGGCCCTCGCGGAATTATCTGGAAACAGCAACTCAATGTGTGCAGCACAACCAACTAGTGGACCACAAGAAAGTTTTGTTACCACCATTACTTATAAAGTTGTGACTTGTAAAGAATTTTGTAAAGGCAATGAACCGAGATGGTGAGGCTTTCAAGAACCTCAAAGAAAAATTCCCAGACTGAGCCAAAAAAATTGGTTATTGGTCCACAGATACGTGAACTTCTAAAAGATGTAAATTTTGATCAGATCCTCCGTGGTTTCAGAAGGTTGCCTGGAAATCATTCAAACTTGTGGTTGAGAATGTTTAGGGAAACAAGACACCAGATAACTATAAAGAACTTGTGACGAGACTTCTCTTAGCATACCAGAAATAAGACTGCAACATGTCATTGAAATTTCATTTTCTGCACTCTCATTTGTATTTCTTCCCTGATAACTGTGTTGAGGTTAGTGATGAACACGCTGAAAGTTTGGAAAACATATATCAGGGAAAATGGAGTCCTGCGATGGTAGCAGACTACTGCTGGACTGTGACAAGAGATGACCCAGATGTACAAACGACACGCAAAGAAAAAGAGAATGGTCTAATGCAGAGGAATTATGTTTCAGCTAATAAATAAATAAGTAAATAAATAGATAAATAAATAAATAAATAAATAAATATATATATATATATATATGAATTATTCGCCCACAAAAAATATAAGACCTACCCTGAAAATAAGACCTACCTTGAAAGATCTGTTTACTTATTTACATAACGAAAAAAATAGTAATTTTAATTCAAATTAGCCATAAATATATGCTTTAAAGTGTCAAATACTGGCAAATCTGTTAGTTATTCAATCCCCAATCCAATGATCATGACCATAATTTTAAAATCACATGTGTCGGTTTTACATGGGTTTTTAGGTATTTTAATACATGTTCTGTTCAGATGTCTTACATACACCTCCTTCACGTGTAGTTTAGGTTCGAACATATTGAATTGCTCGGGCAATTGCATTTTAGCATATTGTTATAAAATTTATATTTTTTTTTATTTATCCCTGGCACTTTCTTTCGATTTTACGTCATAAGGTTGTTATGCCCGAAAAAAATAATTTTTTTTGACTGAAAAAAGTTAGTCACATTCATAAGTCACTATAAACGAAATGACCCGAAAATAAGCCCTAGGTAGCTTTTTTTCTGAAAATTTGAAGTAAGACAGTGAACAGGTACTTAGAAGTATAAAATTTATAGTAATGTTCTGTTTGAATAATGTTAATTTAGGTTTCGAGCTGTGCGAAATATAAGAAAAACAATCTTTGCCAATTTTTTCAATACTGCAACTAATTAATCTTTTAAAGAAATTTTTCTAGTAACATATACACCCAATCCTTTTTACGCGATAGAATGGTTTTATCGAAAGATGTGCAAAAAAATTCACTACTCATATCTAAATAGGGTAGATTGATGCCAAAGATAAAAACTATTGTGACTATACTATGTTCATTTAAATAAACAAATGTAAATCCGTTTTACATTCTTTATTTTAAATGTTTACATATACATAAATATATTGTATATAAATACCAAATAAAATAATATATGTACAAAAAAACTAAAATAAATAAAAAATTAAACTTAATTCAATTAACAAAAATTGTAAAATCCATTAGTCGGTGCTTTCAGTATTCAACCGTTTGCTTTTTTAGGAATTGACAAAATGTCAATCGAACTTGATTGTACTGATTCGTCTTCAAGAATGAGCATGCTTTGCAGATATTTTTGATTGGCATCATTTTGAAAATGCAAAGAATTTTTTTTGTTGTTCTATCGACTTAAATTTTGACTTCACAAGAAACTCTGTAATGCATCTTTTATTTGATTTCCTTTCCAGTCATAATAATTCCTTATGCAGTTCCTTGTAGCTCATCATGCAGCGTCTTAGTTCATGTTTATAATTTTTGTGATAGCACACTATTCGGATCATTTGCGAGAAAATAGTTCTCTAGCTGTGCTACAAGTATTAATCCATCTTTAATGGTTTCTGTTCTAAGTGGTAGTTCCTCTGCTACTTCATCACTGCTGTTTGATGATTCGACATTTATGGAAGCAATTTCAATTGAATCTTCTTCATCTAACATTTGGCCGAGAAGGATCTCGTCTAAATCTCCACACATCATATCTTCGAACCCTTCCCAACCCACAGAACGCGCTAAACTGATCATTTCATCGTAGTTGTTCATATTATCTGGTAAAACTGTTTCAGTTACAACACAAGCGGGCCATAATGGCTTCCCAACATGCATTTAACGTAGACCTTCTCAACTATGCAATTGCTGAAGTCGCATATGTGATACAATCCATAATAGAAAATTGTTTCCAATTCAAATTCATCTCCTTTTTTTTCAGAATGCACTGAAGAGTTTTTATCAAGTAGTATAACTTGAACGTCGATATAATTCCTTGGTCCAATGGTTGTAAGATTGATGTGATATTAGGTGGGAGAAAAATTACCTTTACGTTTGGATGGTTTAGTGCTAGATGATCAGGCGCATTATCAATAATTAATAGGATCTTGAAGGTTTGCTTCTTTTTATTCAGATACCACTCTGAATACCGCTCTGGTACAAAATATTTTTCGAACCAATTTTGGAATACAACTGCAGTTACTCACGCATTTTTATTTGCAACCCAAGAATTTAAAGCCATTTAACCATAAATAATAAATTAAGCGATCGTTTACAGAAGACGATTAATTAAAAGTTCTGAACTGTTTAAGAATTCAAAATTATGCATTGTAAAACTCTTCTAAAAGTTTTGAAAAATGGCTTCTTTGTCTGTATTCGTATTCAAACTCAACCGAGGATGTTTTATTTTTACTATTTTTATTATTCGTCAAGGTTATTGTTCACAATCATCATCCGAATTACAGGATGTATCTGATGAAGATAGGGATAATTAAATTATAATTTATGGATTTATCTAAACCATTATTAAAATTATCTGTAAATAACTACCATAAGAGTTAATAAATTTATTTTAAAATGAAAAGTCATGTTAATTAGATTTTTTTGCAATATTTTGTATCTTTTTAGTCTCTCAAAAGTTCATTTTGAAGTATGCATTTTTTTTGTATCGGAGTTATGTATTGGGACATCTTCTAAGAAATTCAATTGACAATAACACTTGATAAAGACAGTGTCGAAAATTTGTGTTAAATAGGCAAAAAAAATTGATTTATAATAAATGAAATGCTAAATAAAAACGAAAACTAATCAAAAGTGAAAAAATTAAAGAATTTTAGTGATAAAAGAAAAATTGAAATCTTTAATTCAAAGTTGTTTATTTCAATTTGATAAAAATATTTTGAAATCAAGCTTAAAAAACAATTTTTTAAAAAATCACGTAAGTTCACTATACTGACAAATAATAATGTAATTAAATACAAATTCTAAAAAATGCATTATGAACAATTTCAGTTGTAAGACTTTACCATTGATTCGTGGTTTAATCAATTAGAAATTTTATGTTTTCCAATTNAGAATTAGGTTAGTGCCTCTGACTAGCACTTTTATCAATTTAATAATTGAACTAAAAATATATTAAATTAATTAAATAAAAAAAAAATTAAAAACGATTGTTTAAATAATCCTTTACTTTTGACTTTTTCGAAAATCATCATCAAATTCAATTTAAAAAATCATCAAATTCAAAAATGTCTAACGAAGTCACTGAAGTTGTCACTGAAGTCGAACAAGTTGAAGAAGTTGCAGAAGTTACTGAAGAAGTTAAAGAATCATCAAATAGAGTCAAAATCAATGGATCAAATATGCCAGAAATGCAGGAAACAGAAACATTCGTCTTATTAACAATGATATCTCTTATGATTGTCAAGATCTTCAACAATGTTAATTACAATAAATTCTTTGTTCGAATTAATTGTATGTCTCTACATATATTATTAAATCAGTGTGTTGTAGATAATAAAAATGTCAGATATTAAAAATATTTATTAATTTAATACCAATTTTGTTGTAGAAATTTTTAATTCATGCATGATACCAAATGCATGACACACTGATAACGTTGTCGAATTCAGAAACCGTTATGTTTCATACCTTTGTAACGAATTTAATATTAGGCAAAATTTTGGTGGTACGCTATAATGGAACTATAAAGAATATGTTATGTCTGCGGACAGATCACTCAACTGAGTTAATATTCTTGATAAAACAATATACGAGTACAATAATAAATACAATAGGTGGAGTTGTCAATGTTGTTTGTTTTTCAATTAAAAATATTTAAAAAATTATTTTGGGATAAAATTATTTTCATAAAGAACTGTATTATTTAATGTGACAGACATATAGCATTACTTATTTTTAAAAATAAATTGACACAGTGGCTTGGCACATCACACCTATAAGGTTGCCAACCCCTGCAATAGGTCAACTAACTCGACACCAGCTTTATCATTTCATAATGCTTCGGGATTCAATTATAATGCCAACTTATTTGAGGACAGCTTTACACCGCAAATAATTAATCTAACTGAAGAAGAAAGAAATGTGTTGGGAGAATTAAGGATGAACTATTTAGATGAAATCTCAACATGCGAACAACAAGAATTACCAGGGAATGAGCAGAAATTAAATTACCTTGCAATAATCGTGAATAAATGTGCCCAATTCTAGATGTTACAATGAAATACATTATTATTTATATGTTTTTTGTGTATTTGATTTGTTAAATTAATAAATATTTTTATTATCTGGCATTTTTATTATCTACATATTATTAAACTAGTGGATACGCAGATCACGGCCTGTGAATGGTTTCTTGGAGGCCCGCGCCACTTATATCAATGAAACCACGATCCTTACAGGATTGAAATTAAAATCAGGATTGGTGACTTTATTCAAACAATATTTGGGAAACCGGGAGGATGAATTATTGCGATTTCATTTCATAATTCATCATGAGAAATTAAGATATGTTATGAAAGTTGTGATTTCAACAGTAAATTTAAAAAAATTCCGTGCCCTTAATCATTGATAATTTTTGAAAGTGAATATGGTGGTTTAATTTTTTATACATAAGGTTGTTAAGTCATGGAAAAACCTTAAAACGGTTTTTAAGTTTAATCGATCAAATTGAACTTTTAATAAGTAAAATAATTCCCTATATACAGTTTGGTTATGCAAATTAGGTTTTCTGGTTGATATTATTAGTTATTTGAATGTGTTAAATGCATTAAAATGCGCAAGGTTCTTCTGTTCAGTTTCAAGTCAATCAAATAAATAAGTCTTTTTCAAATAAATGTTTATCTTGTATTAATCTTTTTTTGTTTAATGAAATATGTGTAATTTTAACAAGTTTGCACCTAAAATATATTTATAGCAAGTGAATGCTGATTCTTCACTCCTTCTGTACCATTCTCAACAATTTCTCATCCACATTATAAAAAATTTCCTATAATTGGCATTCTTTGATGTTGCGACCATCTCTGAATGCATTTACCAGTTCTTCATAGTTTATAAAGATGTAGTATTCTTCTAATAGATAGACTCTAGCAACTCATGAATTTCACTTTTTTTTCTCATTCATATCATATCACACTTTGCTATTTGATGGACAAACAAAATCTTTAAATATAATAAGGATATAAACAAACTGCATTCAAAACAACAAAATACATTCAAAAAATCTTTAATTTTTTCGTTATTTATTAAATAGTTTAAAAAAATTAATTATTTAATATAGTTATTCATTTTAAATAATTAATTATATTAGATCTTCACAGGTTATTAAGAGCAAATTGACTTCTATAAACTGTAAAATAATTCCCTAGATACAGTTATGCAAAAATTAATATTTTTAAAAAAATTCTCCAAAGATAAAATGAATTTAGAAAAATTTGAAATTTTATTTGGTCTTGAGTTATGAATTTGTATAAAAAATAAATATTTATTTTTTCAAATGTTATGGAAACTTAAACAAAAATTTCGAAAAATAAAAAAATTTATCAAAAACAGCATTTTAAAATATTTGATATAATAAAAACAGGCAAAATACTATATAAATAAAACGGTCATGAACATTAATTGAACATTCTACTAATTTTCTCTTACAGATTGAAGATAACAAATTCACGGTTGGAACTTCTAATTTTTTGTTTATATAATTTATTTATTATATTATATGCAATTGATACTCTAACAGAAACAGTATAAATCAACAACTAATTATTCCAATACAAATTAATTAATAAATCTGCGAAGATATTTCAACATGATTACATCATGTTTGTGAACTATCCTTACATAATAATTATTATAAATATGTCAACATATGATGTCAAGGTCAATCACGCGTTGGACATCGTATATTAAAGATAATGTTACTAGAAAACCATCATTTTATTATTATTATTGATTACATAAATTATACAACTAATAAATGATATAATAAGCATTTCTCTCAAATCTTAAGTTTTATAAACTGATACATGCCTATTTTACTATAACAAAAAGTTGTTTTATAAATTTTGTAAAGACATCTTTAATGGGAAATTAAACCCAGAAATAGAATGCTATATCTAAAGATAACAATTGTCATTTTTGATGTCATTTGATCAATAAATTAACACTGTAGAAAAAATAAAATATAATCATGCATTAGCATACAAAGCTCATTCTCAAATTTTTGACTACAAGACTTCCAACTATTTTCTCATCAAATTAAAATTTAAAACCATAACTATATTTAAGACATTCAATAATAAAAATAATGATTTTGACTTTTGAGACTACAATAAAATGTCATAATTAGCTTTGCTTTGCTTTCAATTTTATATTACAAGTCCATGAAACATTTTTAAATAATATCGAAAATTTATGCGGAATACATATTAGTAATCATTTAGTGGTATTTTAATGGAGAATCTCCTGAACGACATGCTATAATTTATAGTAGAATCTTTTATCTTTTCCCCCATATATCTATTCTTATTTCAATTTACTTTATTTTAATATTTTTATACTAAATATCAATGTTTCGATTTATAGTTTGTAAAGAAATGAAATCAAAGCAATATTTTAACTATTTTATAAAACAGTTTATTAAATGCAATAAAAAATAATTAATTAAGTTTCGAATAAAAAGTTAGTCATAAATTTTAAAATGTAACTCTAGTTTCAAATTAACTCGCAATTTATAAATGTTTTCTATTATAATGCATTAAATGAGACATCTAAATTCAAAAAAATTAACAACTTAAATTATTCTTATGAATTTCTTTTAAGACAGTAAAATTTATAGAAATTAATAACAATTTCAGATTGAATAAGAAAAAGAATATTTTAGACAAAATATTACATTCTGAAATAAAACTGAAATTTATTTTCAATAAAAAGAAATGATTTCAGTTGTTTTATAAATATATTTTATATTGTATTTAATATTTAAATTTATAATTTGTCAGAAATCTTTCATGATTTAATTACCTAAGAAGGTAGCTATCATTTCATTATCAGATCTTAATTTCAGCCAGATGCTGGCATAAGACGAGTACAATGCATGAATATAACGCATGTGAATGCCGGAAAAATCACCAAAGGCAGTCAAATTTGACTGAAAATTATTATCTTCACTGTAATTTCAACGTTTTAAATTGTGATAGTGATTACTATCAAAAGAGTGAAAACTTTCGATTTTCTCACTGAGTTTTATATTATCTTTTAAGTTATAAAATCTTTCAAAGTACGGGAAAATAATTTTACCAATTTTGTTAAAACAATGCCAAATTGTTTGCACTTAACTATTATTGTCTCATACTTTTATCCGGTAATTATAGCGTTATTGGAAAAAGTAATTTGTTTTCTGTGAAATATAAACAATTATTTTGAAGACAGTGGAAAACACTATTTTAATAAACTTTTCTAGACAAAATTAACCGGAATGATAAATGCATGTTTAAAACTAAAATATTTTCCAACTCTTAGTTTATGTTTTTAAAGTATAAACTTTTACCAGTGGTTGCATCAAAAATGAAAAATCTATTAATAATTTTAAATGGCGTGAAATGTGAGCAGAAACAATAATGGCATAATTGTTTCAATCTGTTAAAAATCTGTTTTTTCCTGGATCTGTTTACACTAAATTTAGAAATGAAATCGATAATATTATTCAATATGCAAATAATATTAAAACAAAAATTTCCCAAATTATTTTTAGGTTGAAAATTAATTTCAATGAGTTTGCCTTTTAATTAACAAGCAGTTGAATTAGAAATAATTCATTTTATTTTCGAATACCTAAAACTTGAAAAAAAAAGATTTTTAATTGTTATTATTTGAGTTATTCGCTGATAAAATATAAAATTTTTTGTATTTGTTTTGTTAATAGTTAATGCGAAATAATCAAATTGAGAATCTCAACAAATTGACGATTTCACATTATTCCTAGAATATAATTGAATCGCGGTGACCTCATTCCTATCATGGTGTATCTATTTGTAATGAGTAGTAATATATTATCGCAAATATTTGCAAGGCAATTTTATTGTAGTTGTAGAAATATTTGTAGGCATGTGTATTCTTTTCTTGTAATTCAGATTTCTCTAATTCGGAAATGATAAAATTGATATAAATTGTATTTTGCAAAAATATATAATAAACATAATTGCATAAAACGACTTCGACCAATCAAATTTTAATTGTTTAATTTTAAATTAAATAAATATTACCTCATAATATTTTTTTTATTCATTTTTAAGGTAATGGATAAATTAATGTATAATTTGAATTTATTTAGTTGATTGATGTCTAATTTTAGAAAAATGAAGAGAAAAAACGAAAATAGTTAATTAACAGTAAAGATAAAAAGATTTACTCTACATATTAAATTTATGAATGGTCAAAATTTAGTGATTTCATTTACTGAAAGCTTCATTTTATGATAAATTATTATAATTCCTTCCTAAATAAATTTCCATATTCTGACAATTTCGAGAAAACAAATTTTAAATTAGAATTAACATTTACCTGATTAACTTATCATTTTGAAATATTAATTTATTTAATCTATTTATATATTTCCAAATTTAATAAATAGTAAAGATACTTTTCACTGACGCGAAATTTAAACAGTAAACTTTAATGAGGGGTATTTTCAAATGAAATTTTACTATTTTTCATTTTTTTCCTGGTTATCTGTTTGCTAGCTAACTTTTAGCTGGATCAAATTAAAATTTATTAATTTTAACGTATTTTTGTTGTTCTTCGCAATGAGCGATAATAAGCAATTTGTTATGGGCTAATTGCTGTTGGGTACTTTTTCAGGCTACGATGTAGCTGCCTAATATGAGCACACTTACATATTAGGGTCGCTTACCAGACTAACTATCAATTATAATTTTGATCCTGTTTAAAATGCCATTAATTAATTTGTATTGCAATTTCATTTTGGCAATTGCTTTATTATCAAGAATTATATTTGATCAGAAAATTTTGTCTACTAGTAATTCAAAAAAACGAGACGTAGTCTGAACAATCATTTCGAAGTGTTATTACTTCTGTGATTCGACGGGGAAGCAGTAAGAAAATGTCACCCAAAAAGTATGGAATTCCAAGAACACTTAAAAGGAACATCAAGAAAGTTGTCAGGGGAGAAGGAGTCTTGAAGGTGCTTGGCCTACCTACATTGCTGACAACTGAGCAGTAGGAGGAGCTGACAAATCTTATTTTGGAAGCTAGACTCTATGATCTTTCGACTTAAGACGTCAGTCTCATTGTGTTTATATTTTGTGAAAAGAACAATATTATGAATAATTTCAATATTTAAACATAGATAGAGGGAAATAAATAGTTGAAATTATTTCTTTGTAGTAGCTGTCAGTCCGAATGCCAGAAAAGACTTCCGTTAAAAGAGAAGTTGGCTTCAATAAAGTTAAAGTCAACATTTTCTTCGATGTACTTGAGAAATTACTGTATCACAGGGATGGTAGTAGAGCAAAACAAACTAAACATTGACAATGTTGACGAGTTCGGGCTACACAATATGTCAGAAATCATAGCGTATTGTCGCCAAAAAATGAAAAATGAATTTTGGCATTCTTACAAATGCTGAACGAGGCAAGAAAGTTTATCTATATTCATTTTTCTCAGAATGCGGATGAAGGCAGAACTTATGGACAGAACTACTTCAGGCTCAATTGCTGCTGTATCTAATACTGGCTGGATCAATGAAGACTTGTTCATACAATGATTTTCCCACTTCATCACAACCAGCCAAAGTTGTGTTTAGAACTTACCACCCTGTAAGCCGATGAACATGGTAGGACACACGAACAATTTGGAGATCATTGAGATGGCCCGTTCAAATAATATCCAGCTGATTGTATTTCCATCTCATTGTACGCACCGTTTGCAGTCGCTCGGTGTGTCTGTCTTTAAGAGGATCAACTTCTAATATGAAAAGGCTTTTGGCGCATGGCTGTAAAAACATTCTGGACGTATTGTCACTGAATAATTGAGCATTGGAGATATTTTCAGCGATGCATACACCCAGGCAATTACAATGGCAACTGATATTGCTAGCTATCAGAAATAAGGCATTAATCCGTTTGACCGATCAGTTTTCACTGATGATAATTTCATTGGTACAGATGTTACTGAAAGAGATTAACTACCAGTTGAGCTAATGGCTGAGATAATGACACCATCATCATTGCCATCCACTTCCAGTCATGTAGAAGTACACAGTATTTCTGGCAATGAATCACAGGTTGGAACGAGCATTGAAACCACAATGACATCTCCGGTTCCATTTCAATACATGTTTCCCATTCTAAAGCAAGCGAGAATGTCAACACAGCGCAAAAATGCGTACATGCCCTTTAATCACAACCTCCCTTCACACAAAAGAATTAGAAAGAATTAAGAAAAGGAAGGGTGAGCAGGCCAAAAAAAACCAGAGGAAAGATTGCAAAGCTGAAAGAGCAAGATAAACAACAGTTGAAGTACACTTTCGGTATTGAACCGAAACACGCGAAGAAGAAACATGAATTCTCCTGCGTAAATAGGTGTAAATCAAAGTCAAAGAAAACTGGAAATGCAGACCAACAGATAGCACGTCCTAAAGAAGAAGATAGCACACCCTGTCGACAGTGCAAATGATGATCCCAAGTCTGGCGAAGGCTAGTTGCCTTGTTTCACTTGTGGAAGCTGGTTCCATGTGACATGTGATGAAGGAAATAGCTTCTTAGATGACGTTGAGTTTAGCTCTCATTTATTTATTGTAATTTATGCTTTTAGCAGCTTTTAAGTACTGATCAAAAACTGACAGACACAATTGAAGATTCTAGCAATTCTTAAAATTTATGCTTGGCTCATAAACAATTGCGCAATTGCAGATCTGATACAGTGGCGGATAGTAGTGGATGAATGATGCTAACTGGCACACCCCACCCTATACCCAAGCTGTGCTATATAAAAACAGCCTGTACCACCTCTACTAATCACCCATAACCGGAAAAGGGAAAGAGTGAGCAATAGCCAACTGTACCATCTCCGCTAATCGCCCATAAATCGAAAAAACGGAAAAAGTGACTAGTTAGCATCATTCATCCACTACTATGGCCAACTGCAAACGGCCAAATTTAATATAAAAAAATGAATAATATAAATCTTAAAATTCAAGAAAAAAATAAATTAAATCTTGATTATAATAAAGAATTTACTCATGAAATTAAAAAAATCGATATTTTAAAAATCTCTCCAACTTCAGGATCTATTGCAAACTTAAATCGTAGGGGTGATATAGTTTTTCAAAGCTTGCAAACCTCAAATCCAATTGATATTTGTAATGCAAAATTATATTATAAAGTAGAATTAGAAATTGTAGAAGGTAAAAACATAACCCTAGAAAATAATTTCTTTCCAAATTTATTCTCCAACATGAGATTAAAACTAGGATCGTCTGAAATTGAAACTGTTTTGCATCCAGGAGTATATTCTACAATGTTAAATTTTATTTTGACTGGTTGTGATTATAAAAATGAATATGGTGAATTAACAGGCTGGATTCCTGATGTTAATAAAGGAGATTTAGATAAAGATGGTTTAGATGTAAACACTGCTTACTATAAAAGAGCTGAACTTTATAAGTTGAAAAAATTTGAAGGTTATTTTGAATTAAAACACTTGTTTGGATTCCTTCAAAACTATAATCGTATACTTCATAATGTTTTTATAGAACTCATCTGTAATAGACTAGAAGGTGATAAAAGATTGTTCTATGGAGCTGCAGATACAAAAGCTAAATTAAAATTATCAACACTTGAATTGCATATACCCGAATGGACATTAAATCCACATTCTGAAATCAAACTCCTTGAAAGATTAAATTCCAACAAATCTATAAATGTAAATTATTTAAATCGAATCTGTAGTGAATTTAGTATGACAGAGGGTTCAACATATTCTATAAAGGTAGCAAATTTAGCTTATAGACCAAGATATGTTTTGATTGGATTTAAAGATGGAGATCCTTCATTTGAAAAAAATAACAATCTATTTATTCAAAAGATTGGGGGTGATAATTTAAAAACCATCCAGGTCCAATTAAATAGTTCTTATTATCCAATAAATCGAATGGAATTTAATATTGAAAATAATGAAAACATATTCCCCTACCTGAATTATATTGAAACTTGTAAAGAATTCAAAGCTGAACCGCAATTAAGTTTAGAAGATTTCAAAAATTTATATTCTATATTTTGTATAAATACTTCTGATCAAGATGATCGCCTAGCTATAAATAATGTTGATGTTACACTTCACATAACAAAGGATTCTAATTTTAAAGCTAAAGTATATACATTAATATTAGAAGAAAAGAAAATAGAAATGAAATTATATGGTGGAAAGATTTCAATTATTGAAAATGTTAGGGGTGATTCCTCATAAAAAACATTTTAAAATGTCTAATCAACAAGCACTTCGTTATTGGACATGTGAAAGTTGTAATTGTCAAGTTACAAGACATCACAAAGCAAGTCATCTCAAAACTAAAAAACATACCGAAAGGGCTATAGGAGGCGACCTACAATCTTCAAAAACAACATCCAGAATCTTGAAACCTTTACTACAGAAAAATATCCGGGTGAAAGACATTTATTCCATCACAACTATACTGGGCCAGGAACAAGATTAGATCTCCGCCTTGATGAAAATAATAATCCTAAACAAGGAGAAGAACCAATAAATAGAATTGATCAAGCAGCTTTAAAGCATGATATTGCTTACAATTCAGAAGATCTTAGAGATAGACATGTTGCAGATGTGAATTTAATACATGATTTAAATAGTATCCAAAATCCATCAAGCAAGGAAAAGATTCAAAGAGCTCTAGTTAAATTAGCAATGAAAGGTAAGATTTTTATAGGCTTAGGACTTCCTAGAAAAGCAAAAGATGTTGCTAATAAAAAGATTATTGAACAAGCAGACGCTGAAAGATCCCTTGAGAATCAACTCTTTGAGAATAAACCCTTACAAACCCCAACAGAATCACAAATAAAATATGCTAATGAATTACACCATGAATTTAGAAAAATAAAAAATATTTAAAAGTTCAAGTACATGAAAAAGATCAAACATGGTCTGCAGATTTAGTCTTTATGCCCAAATCATCAGACCCCGAAAAATATAAAATAATTTTAACTATAATAGATTTATATACAAGATTTGCTTTTGCAAGATGTTTAGAAAATAAAACAGGATATTCTATTACAGAAGCATTTGAAAATATATTTGAACAGCATCAAAGAATTCCAAAATATTTATGGTGTGATAAAGGAACAGAATTTTATAACAAAGTTTTTGCAAATTTTTTAAATGAAAATGATATTAAATTATATTCAACAGAAAACGAAGGAAAAGCAGTTGTAGTTGAAAGATTAAATAGAACATTAAAAAATAAAATGTGGAAATATTTTACTGCTATTGGAAAACAAAAATGGAACAATGAATTGTTACAAAAGATTGTAAATGAATATAATAATGATGTACATAGTTCTATAAAATCAACACCTTTAAATGCTTCCTTGAATCCTGAAACCATTAAAGTGGTAAATATTGAAAATGATACAACCCCTATAAAACCAAAATTTAAAATTGGTGACCGCGTAAGAATATTTAAATATAAAAATAAATTTGAAAAAGGATTCACAGCAAAATGGACAAATGAAATTTTTATTATAAATAAAATACATCATACAACTCCAATAACATATGGTATAATCGATTTAAATAATGAAAAAATATTAGGTAGATTTTATAATAATGAACTACAGAAAACAGATTTCTAAATCGACAAGCTCTAAAATAAACTTTTCCACATTTCAGCTTCTTCTCTATCCAAATAAATATAATTATATTTTTCTTTCCAATGATTATCAACAAACATATCAAACATATTCTTATCAGGTTCAACATTTGAAAATAAATCATTATAAATCATATTCTTATCACGCTTGTCTAATTTAAAAAATATAAAACAATTAGAATTATTTCTTATAGAGTTTTTATCTAAAGCATAATAAGTTTGAGATATATAAATAACATTACAATTATTATGTCTACCTCGTGTAAAGTAACTCTTTTGAATCTCTTGATTTTTCATGTTAACAACATCATCAAATATAACTAAATTCTTTTTATCTTTAGGAAGTAAATCACAATGTAAAACATCTTCAGGTTTATTAGAGAATAAGATCTGGATTCCATCCCCTATATAATCATTTTTATTAATATATAATGGACTTTGTCCATCTGATTCTAAAATCTTTTCCTTATACCAATCAACCATATCACAAGGATGAAAAACTTCTTCTGGACATCTATGTTGATTTTTAAAAATATCAATTATAGCTTTTTTAGTTAATTTATTTTCAAATCCACATTTCAAAAGTTGTAATTCCGGTTGGTTAATGGTTGTAGAATAAAAGATTAAATTATTATAATCTAAAAACCCATCTTCAAGTAACATCCTCAAAAGAAGTACATTTTTACCACATCCAGAAGATCCAATAATTAAGCATCTAAAATTATCAGGAAATACTTTATTATTAAATTTACTCTTATGTCTATTTAAAATTGGTTTCCAAGTATCCATTTTTATTTATTATAAAATGACAGAGAAGAATCCTACAGAGGAATCTTTGCAAGAACTAATAAATTCAGACAAGAATAAATCAGTAGTAATCTCTGGTAAAAAATATTTTATTGGAAAACATGTAAAAGAACAAGTTAAAGAAAAACTAAAGGAAGGTGGCATTCTTCCATTAGCTGCTTTAATACCCGCAATCATTGCCGGACTATCGGGTGCTGCTGGAATAGCTGGAGGAATTGCAACTACAGTTCAAAAAGCTAAAGAATCTCAAAAGACAGACTTAGAAAAAGAAAAACTACAAACTGAAATCGAGAAACTGAAGGGGGGAAAGGGTCTCTATCTTAATCCATATGAGGGGACTCTGCAAAAGGGAAAGGGTCTCTATCTTGATCCTTATAAAGGCCGAGGTTTAAATGATTTTTTAAAAAATCAAATTTCTACATCTGAATCTTATCTTTGAAAGACAAAGAGGAATTTAAAAAAGTATGTAAATCTTTAAAGAATGGATGTCTTTGTAAAACTAAAAATGGGAAGGGCCAGGGCAAAGGATTATACTTGAAACCCCTTCCAACGGACTTTTGACCTTCGGACCCTTTACCAAAATGATACCATTTTTAATACCATTAAAATGGTATATGAAGAAAGATTAGCACTTTTAAAAAAATTACAATCTGAACAAGATAAATATAATAAAAAAGATTTAATTCAAATACTGAATCTAGAATATTAAATGAGGTAATCCAACAACAACAAGAACCAACAATTAAAGCCATAAAAGAGTTAGAAGATTTCAATGAGCAAGCAAAATTTAAAGAGTTAGAAGATAAACAAAAAATAAAAGAACTAGAGTGGCAGGATAAAGAAGAAAGAAATCAAAGAAAACGTAGAAGAACCTCTGATGTGAAAGAAGAAGAAATGTTTTTAAAAACAAAACCTCTTAAAGTTGATCCTAAAATTAGAGAGGGTTTACCCCCTTCAATTAAACCATCATTTAATACTAATCCTGAAGGATATACAATAATAACAATTAATAATCAAAACTTTACTTTATATTTAAATTCAGAAAATAAACCACGTATTCATTCACAAAATGTTTATAATAATGAATATTTAGACTTTGAATTTACAGATGATTTTATAGATTACTTGTGGATATCCTTCAGATGATGTTGAAGAAATTGAAAAATATTTAAATTTAATAAAATTAATAAAAGCTAGTCCAAAAGCAAAACATATTCAAGATTTAAAGAAATATTTAAATAAAAATGAAAGGGGTTATATTGTCACAGAGGGTCAGGGCCAGGAGATAAACCCAATCAATCTTTTTATTGAATTAAGAAAACTATTAGCAGCTAAAAAAGCAGGACATAATAATTTAGATTCTGATATTTTAAAGATTTCTAAAGATTTGTTAAAACAAGGAATAATTTCAAAAGATAAATTTAATAAGTATACAAATGACTAATCCCCCAATCGAACACTCCGTATTAGATTTTTTAAAAACATTTGGAATTGATACAAAAACAAATTTTGATTTAAAAGATTATGCAGATTATTTAAATTTAAAATTAAAATATTAATGAATGATGAATTATATAAAATTGGACAAAGTCCCCAAAACATTATTATCAATTATCAAAATTCAAATGAAAAAGGATCTCATTGGGTTTGTATATATAATAAGAGGGGAGGGGCAAGCATATACTTTGATTCTTTTGGGATTAAACCCACTAAAGAAGTTGAAGACTATCTCTCGGATTATACTTTTAATTCCTTACAAGTTCAACCTTGGAATACTAAAATATGTGGTGTGTTAAGTTTATATGTTTTGTATAGATTAAATGGGTCAGAGGATTTCGAATCTATAATCCAAGAAATTTATAATGATTTAAAATCTCTATTAGAAAATGGAGCTTCGCAACCTTCCGGAAGATAATTTAAAAAAAATGGCAAACATAATGTCAGATAAATATTCAAGAACTTTATCTATAAATTCAAAAGAATCAGACTTTACTATAAACTTTCAAGATTCAATTAAATTAGATCAAAATTTAAATTATGAATTAGGACTATTATGGTTTTGTGCTTATAATACTATTTTTAATATAACTAAAGATAATAACATATTTTATTATATAAGCCCAAAATCTACAGATAAGATTATAATAACAATCGAACCCGGAGCTTATGAGATAAAAGATTTAAATAATATACTTTCTAAAAAAACAAATGGAGTCATTAAAATTAAAATGGATTTACCAACTTCAAAATGTATAATGACTTTAGAGAATATAGGAATTCATTTTCAAAATAATAGTTTCTTTAGAACAATTTTAGGATTTACACGAAACCATTATATCACACCTGTAGTTGAGAATATAACATCAGAAAATATTATAAAAATAATAAATACAAACACAATAAATATTCATTGCGATTGTATAACTGGTTCTTATAATAATGGTAAACAAACAAATGTTTTATATTCCTTTCCCTCAAACACAGTTCCTATGGGATATAAAATAGTTGAAAGAATGAATCCTCCAAATTATTTACCTTTATGTAGAAAATATATAATGGATATTAATTTTAAAATTCTTAATCAAGAAGGAGAATTGATTGATTTTAATGGAGAAGAGATTTCAATGTATTTACATTTGAAACAGGTTTGAATACAGAGTTTCCTATATGTCATTTTAAATTATTAATAAATGAGTTCTTATATTCCATGTAATAGAGGTGGTGGAACAATAAAAACAGGGTTTAATACAGAAGAAATATTAACTTTAACAGAAAATAAATATATTAATGAGCGAGGTGATTCAATGAAGGGTGATTTAATTTTAAATGGACACAAGATAAAAGAATTATCTTTTCCAACTGATGAAGCTGATGCAGTTAATAAGAAATATACTGATTTAACAACAATAAGAATTGAAAGTTCATTAACAACAAAAATGGATTCAATGGAATCAAAGCTTAATAATATCGAACAACGATTTAATGATAAATTTGACAAGTTACAAAGTCTGTTAAACTCTAAAGATAAACAAATTATGAATACTAAATTTAATACAATATATAATATAATAAATGAGGTGATTACATCATTTAATAAAAGAATTTCAATTTTAGAATCTCATGGAACACACATTAACACTACACATAGTATTAGAAAAAGAGCTGCTGAATTACCTCAGAATAAAACATTATTAGCCAATACATATAAACATTTTATAGAACCAGGAGAAATAACAACAAATAGTAAATCCTGGAGTGTTTTTATGGTTGTAAAGATTATTGATCCTTATTTCTTTTTATTTGATGATGATGGTGAAACAATGAAATGGTTTGTGAAATCTGATTATAATAGCAAGTTAGAAAAGGGTGATGTTATAATTACTGGTTATGATTTAACACATGGACATTGGTATGGTAAAACCCATTCAGGTAAAACTAATCCACATAAAACTAAAAGTAAGAATATTCATTTTTCTAGTTCACTTGTACAATATATAGATTTAATATTTTATGAAAAAAGGGTTGATGTTGAAGAAGTTTGTAAAGCATTGATGGAATTATATAAAGACATTCTCTCAACACGAGGTTATTATGAAATGCGAGCATTAGTACCACATAATAAAGTCATGTTGAGAGTTTAATTATTTTTTTTATTATTAAAATGGACAAAGTCCAAAAGATGGAAGAAAAAATTTACCCAGAATTGTCATCAAGATATTATTCTCCCGAAGGTCCCAAAGGCCCCAAAGGTCCCAAGCCTTCGGCTCCCACAGAACTTGAAATTATGAGAGTAAAAGAATTTAAATCAGAAACCCTACATTTACAAGACTTGTTAAAACATTATAAAAAAATTAAAAAAAGATGGAATAAAGGGAATACAGTTTTAAAAGTTATAGGTTATTCCCTAGGTTTTACATCTGCAATATTAACAGTTATTTTACCTGTGACACTTCCTGTTGTAACTCTTGCACCCGTAATTTTAGGAAGTATTTCTGTAGCTGATTCTTTCTTAACTGAAATAGTTTCATTATCTTATACTTCTAAAAAGAAAAGTTTATATCGTGAAGTTTGTTTATCAATAGAATTAGGAATCTCTAAATTATTTTATTTCAATTGAAAGCTTTGGAAGATGGAATTCTGACAGATGAAGAGATAATGAAATCAAATCAAATAATACAAGATATAAAGAATGAGGTTTTAAGATTAAAAACTCAAGGGATTACCCAAGGGAAGGGGAAAAAGATTCAAAGAGAAAGATGGTTGAAGGAATATTAATCCTATATTTAGAAAAAATTTCTCAAGTTGATCAAACTAATATTTCAAAATTACAATCTAATGCATTAAAATATAAAGCTATAGAGTTTGAAATTTGTAAAACTTTAGGTGTTTCAGATTCTACAATGAGAAGAATAAGAAAAGATTTAGGAATACCTTCTCCTTATAGGAAACCCGAGAGTAAGAAAACTAAAGATATTTTAGCTTCTGGTCCTACTGAAAGTCCTGAAAGTCAATTAAATAATATTACTCTAAAAAGTAAAATGGATTTCAATTCAATCATTCAAGAACCTGAAATACAAAAAGAATGTTTAAAACTTTTGATCAAAGGAAATAGATAAATTATTATATATGTTAGATAGTTTTTTTATTTGAGGATAAAAATAAAATACCAAACATGTAATAATAAAAAGTATTATAATGAAAAATAATATTTTTCTAAGTTTACAAAATTTTAAATGATATTCTTTTTTAATACTATCAATAAGATTATATAATTTTTAGCTTGATCCATAAGCTCATTATTCTTTGAATATCTTAAATTAATTGTCGACATTTTATATATTTGAAAATCACATAATCAGTCTTAGTTGGTTTTTATTATAATTAAACTCTTTAGGTGTTAAATCTTCAGTCTTGAAACATTTTTCCTCTATAGCTATTGGGTTTCGAACTTGAGGAAATCTTGGGAAATCTTTCAGAGGATAAATGATCTCAACTTTATAAATATCAAGATCTGTAATTTTTAAGTCATAAACTTTGTTTATTTTCTCAAGATTTTTTATTATAGGGATTAAATCATTTCCAATTGGAAGAGTTGTCTTTAAATCTGAAAGTATGAATCTTTTGTCATCATAATTTGATAATGCAATCTTTGATGATTCTTCTAAATACATGTCATGCTTCTTTGATTTAAGTTGATGAATCTCTACCAGTTTATCTTGATGGTTTTTATCTAGAGAATCTTTATAATCTTGATGTGTAATATTTTTAGATACACATTTTTGAATTCCTTTACTTTTATTATCTTTAAGAGTTTTTGTTTCTATAGTTATTATAGGTTGTTCAAATTGAATTGTTGAATTCTTTGTTATTATTTTAATCGTCCTGGTAGAGATCTTTGGTTTTTGAATCATTTCCAATGAATATTGTTTAGATCTAATGAATACTGCATCAATTATTGGTGTATTTGGTTTTTCATCTTTATAGGTGAATAATTCTCCAGATGAATTTATTAGTTTTGAGAGTGTTTCACTTTCTGCTATTTCCTTTTTAACATCTTGGGAATATATTTTTAAAAAGAAACTATCTGTATCCATTGCACTTAAAGATATTCGAGATTTAAAGTGAGGTATTAGAATATCATAATATGTTTCATACATTTGAAGTTTTGATAATTCTAAAATTGAGAAACCTATAAAGATTGGTTTGTTATATGTTTTTTCATTATTTTGAATTTCAACTGCTACTAGATTCTTTGAGAATATCTCTGCATTTTTAAATGTAGGTTTTCCAAGCATTCGATTATATCTTGCAAAGTCTTTTTTAGTATTTGATAATAATTCTATCCTTGTATACTTGTCTACATTTTCCATTGTTTTACCAAAGACTGCATTATTTAAAAGTTTATAGATCATGTCTAGGAATGCATTTCCATTTCTTTTTGCTTCGTTTCTCTTTTTAATATTTCCTTGTATAAATTTTTTCATAAATGGTAATTGTCTAAATCTTATAATACTATGAACTTTTTTTAATTTCATTCCATGAGAGATGTAAAATTGAAAAAGTCTATAATGACAAAGATAATATTCTCTATCATTTTGATCACATAGGAGTTTTGTGCTTGTTGATCTATTTTGTTTGATTTGCCAATCTGAAAGTTCATTTAGATCTATTTTCCTTTTTACTGGTGCAAATGGGAAATGTCTAGTTCCTGCTTTTATTTCATCTGGATAGATTAGATCACATTCTATTGCATATCCATATTCTGAATCTTTAGGGGTTGATAATATTTGATTTATAAGTTTATCTAGTTTTTGTTTTTCTTTTGGAATATCAAGGAATGAGAACTCTCCAATTGGTAAATATTCAGACATTATACCCCCATATAGAGCAGTTGCATCAATATAAATTATTTCAAATGGATCAGTAAAACCTTGTCTTATTAATTTTGAATCTTCTTTTGTTATTTGTACATAGTCTTGATTTCTATCTTTAAAATATTTTTTAGTAATAGTCATTGAATTATTTGCAGATATTTCTCTACTTCCCATTACAGAGGAAATCCCTCCTCGGATATTATGTTTAAATATATTAAACATGTCAAGATCAGTTAATAATTCTATAACTTTATCTCTTGATTCTATATTTTGCTCAGTGAATATATCATATAATAATATATCCCAAGCTAGAGATGGTAAAGTTATATAATTATAGGGTTTTAAGTCAAAAGCATTACAAAAAGTTTCAAAACAATCAGCTAGAATATAAACATCTAGAGATAGATACATGTCAGTATATTCCCCAATGTTTTTACAGTCAAATAATTGCCACATTTTCTGTGCTCTAGAATATTCTTGATCTGTAATCCCTGATAATGAAAGTTTTGAATAGAATATTTCTTTCTCTGGTAGTTCTTGATTATATTTATCAAATGAATCGATATAATCATATGGATAGATTCCTTTTGCCAGACAGGTTGGATATTCTTCTAGAGGAATATTATTTTTTATTAATACATGTTCTTTTGTATATTTAAAATTTTCTGGTTTCATTGTTTTTCCTACTGCATCTAAAGACATTCCTAGAAAGTTTAGAGAATCTATAAATTTTAAACATCCATATTGTACAGATTTATATTTTTCCTTTGTTGAACCAATAACTTTAAAAGAGTTTTTAGCATTTACAGCTAGAGCTTTTATAAATAAATGTATATCATATCCAAAAAGATTGTGAAATATAACTGGTATAAATTTAGGTTTTTTACAATTTAGATTGCAGTTTGTATGAGCTGCTCCTCTATAATTATTTTCCTTTTTAAAGTGATCATGATCTGGTACTTTTATATTGTTTGGATCTCTAGGATGTTTCTCATCAAGATCTTGTTCTTGGAAAGGTTGTTTGCACATCCAACAGTTTGTAGTATTTTGAAATTCTTCATATTGTTGTTCTGAAAAGTTTATTGGATAATCTGTTTTTTATTATTTTAAATAATTCATGTTCTAGATCGTTTATAGTTTTGGTATAATGATTTAAAACATCTTCTGGGCAAGTTCCTCTAAATGAATATTCTTTAGATTCTATTAATTCAGGATAATTACTTTTAAAAAAGAGTTTATAAGCTGAGGGTTCTTGTTTGGTTAATTTTATTGTATAAGATTTATTATTTAAGTTTAGAAAGTTTTTCATTGTTTCATTTGGATGCTCTTGAGAATAATCATTCCATGAATCTAATAAATTATTTTTTTCTATTATTTTTAAATATTCTTTTTCTAAATCTTGTTTTATATTTACTGCTTCAAAGTCTGCATATATCACTCCCAAAGATTTTAATAAATTAGAAAAATTTTTAAAGTGCATATCTTTGTTTGTGGGCATTTTAATTAAAGCTGGTTGATTCTTCTCACAAAGTCTTTCATGATTAACTATTGAGTTTTTAGTTGTTGAATAATGAAGACATCTTTTACATGTTGATCCTCCAGTGACTTGAGTTTTTGTCCGCATAAAACTTTGAAAGTTTTTTATTAGAATATAATGTTGTTTCAAATCTGGGTCTCTAGAGAGAGATTCTATATATTCTCGTTCTTGCATTGGTAGGTTTTGTTGTTGTTCTAATATTAAAAGATATATTTCTCTATTTTTATCTTGTTCTAATAATTCTTTATTTGAAATATGAATTGGTATAATATGATTTGTAGATATTCATAAATATTAAGTTTAAGATTATTCAGTTTTTCAAATGCTGGGATATCTTCTAATTTCATTGGGTGAGTGAATCCTTCTGGAAATATTAATTCCTTTTCATATTGTTTGTATTTTGAAACTCTTTGAGGATTTGTAGCTTGAGGATATAAATGTGCTAGGATTGACCAAATGAAACATTTATCATCTTCATTTTGAATGTTTATAATATATTTGGATTGAAATGGTGTAGGAATATATGATTTTGGATTTGGAGGAGAAGCTCTCCAATATTCAATCTCTATAGATTTAAAAGATTGAAATCTTAAATTTGATTCTCCCAATTCTTGTTCTTGTTGTTCTTGTTGTTCTTCAAACTCTTTGCATAAATCTTTTATTGTTTTGTTTATTCCTTTTGTTGAGAATAAATATTTATAAGATGTTTCAATATCAGAGTTTAGTGGGGTTGTTTCTATTTCCTCTCCACGATAATAAGATGTTAAGATTTTAACTTTATATTTTATAATGTTAAATCTTGATCGAGTAAATCTTTTTAAAGCATCTTGCATCGAGTTTAATATCTTTGTTTTATTTTTTAATATATAATCTGAAATTCTTGAAGAAAACACTTGCTCTTCAATTACATCTATATGATTAAAGTTGTCCCAATTATATTTTTCTTTTTCATCATCAGAATCCTCGGAATCACATTCAGAATTAGAATCACATTCAGAATGGCTTTCAGAACGACTTTCAGTATGGCTTTCAGAACGACTTTCAGTATGATCTTTAGCACACTTCTTTACATGTTTTAAATAATAAGATTTATATTAAATTTTTGTTTACATGTAGAACATTCAAATCTTTCTCTGTTTTTAGCTTTTCCACTACATCTTTCAAGTGTTTATCGTATCCAGATAATAGATATCTTACATTACACTTGGTACAGATTTTAGAGTTTGAATCATCTAGTTTATTAATTTTTAATAAATGATCTTTTGATTTTTCATGAGAAAGTAGAGCAGTTTTATTTTAAAACTTTTTGACAAATAGTACAATTCATTTCTTTAAGAGTTTTTTTCATTGGGTACTCTGTTTTTAATTTTTTTAGAATTTTTATTTTTATATTAAATTTGGCCGTTTGCAAGTTGGCCCGTAGTAGTGGATGAATGATGCTAACTGGTCACTTTTTCCGTTTTTTCGATTTATGGGCGATTAGCGGAGATGGTACAGTTGGCTATTGCTCACTCTTTCCCTTTTCCGGTTATGGGTGATTAGTAGAGGTGGTACAGGCTGTTTTTATATAGCACAGCTTGGGTATAGGGTGGGGTGTGCCAGTTAGCATCATTCATCCACTACTGCGGATAAAGCGATTGGTGGACTGGGCGGCCGCCCGGGCCCACCAAGGCCCATATACAAATATTTCCTTTACAAAATAATATACAAAAATAAAATAAGACAAATATATCACAAAAGCACAGTTTAAATTAAGTGATTTTTATTTTTGTTTTTGTTTACATTTAATAAAAGACCTATTTTACCAATATATTTAATAATCAAATTTTATCTTTATATACAATAAATTATTAAAGCATTTCATTTTATTTACACGATAAAAATCAAATTATGTTTTATTGTAGAAATATGAAGTCGTAAAAATCTGGGGGTGAGAAAAGAAAAGAAATAAAACGTAGAGAAGAAATCAAAAATCAACAGAGATTCTTTGTTGAAATTTATCTCTCTAACTCCAAATCAAAACACGTCACAATCTAGTACATCTATATT
>CAUHTR010004535.1:0-35472 GCA_959609185.1 Schmidtea polychroa | reverse complement strand
TATTCGGGCATCGGAATCTCAATGCCATACCTTACAGATTGAATTGGAGCAGATGGTATGTGTCGAACGATCAAAATTTCAATGATGTTTATCCACTGTACGTTTCCGGTTCAACAATAATTGTCAATGAAAAACTTAACAAAAATCAGTCACGCTATTCCGTTTGTAAAATATTTCCCATTTGATGATGTTTATTTGGGTTTCGTTTCTAAATCGACCAACATCGAGGTAGTCAATGATGCACGCATCTTATCAGATTATAAATGTGGACTACTTTGCTATGAAGATGTAGACAGGAGTATTGCTGTTCATGTACCAAATTATTTATCTAAATTTGAATATTTTTATCTTAAAAATGCCAAAGGACAACTTTTCTATTCTCTTCATTTTAATTTTGTATTGATAAATTCTGTAATGAAAATAATCAATTTTATCTATATTATTTCTCATTCAATGCCTCCCGCCCAAATCGAACCCCGCCTAAGCAAATGGTTCAGAACCCACCGTCCTCAAATGTCGCAATCAATGGGAATTCTCTTCTATCCACTTCAAATTCGACACAAAGTGAGACTGACAAAAACGTGTGTTTTAATACTTCTTGTTTATAGATAAAACTCAATTCACAGATGGCCCACCAGCGACCAATAGATCCCGAACCGCCCAACAGCAATCCCCAAGTGGCTTTCCCTTTTTTTTTTGAAGAGACATGCGTTATTTTCTTCTACGTATGTTTGAATGAATGTTTGTTGGTAAGATGAATATTGTCCAAGTTAGATGTTGAATGTTTTTTTTCTTTTTTATTTCCCCGTTTGATCCAATTTTATTTCCACAATTTAAATATATTACGGTGACATATAAAGATGATGGAAGACAGCATAATTCCTCATGTTTGAGTCAGTAAACTCATAATGTTGTATTATTTTTTTATAAATGATCCATATCAATTTCAGAATGACATAGATTATACCCAAATTTATAAATATAGAATCATTATTTAATTCACATTTTTTGAGCATATTGTATTCATCTTTATTGCTTGTATTTTGCATCAAATTATTTTTGAAATTTGGTAGATTCAAATGAGATATGTTTTTTAAAACCAACACTTTTTCATAAGGTATTTCATTAGTCCGAACTATCGATGAATTCGCATTGAATGTTTCGACCGTTGATATTTCTGAAAGTAATTGAGTATGATCATCAAATATACATTCACCTTCTCTCACAGAACCCTTTAAGTAAGTAACTTGATCTTTTACACTGCAACTATACAGCTGACACTTATCTTTAATATTCAAATTTTTTTGATCATCATTTTCCGAAAAGATATCACCACCTTTCGATTCACTAACAGGATTATATTTGTTAACTATTAAATTACTCCTATGATCTTTAGATTCATAATTACATGAGGAAGAATTTATTTCAATATTAAAAGTCTTCAAATCATTAGAAATATTTGAGTGTCCATAACAAACATTCGGATGATACGGGAAATCACAACTTCTAAAATTTTGTTTGAAACATTGGACCTTATAATCTTTGAGCTTGTTAAAATCATCCATCATTCTTTCAACACTTGAAAGTTTCTTTATTAAATCAAACACATCATCATATTGTAACATAGCAGCCATCGATTTCAAATCATTGTTGATACCCTTCAAAAATATATCGATAATAATATTATGAACATTAATGTCATCATCAACAGAGTTTATTGAGAAAGCCTTTCTCGCCAATGAAATCAAAGTGTACCCATATTCACTAATGGATTCATCTGATGCTTGTATTCTTTGAAAAAATGTTTTCTTCGTCATCCTTTTAATATCAGGGCATATAAATTTGCTTTCCAACGTATCTTTTAATTTATTCCAGTCATTTTCAACTATTTTCTTATTTATTTGCTTCCAGACTTCTTTGGCTGTTCCTTTCAAATATAACGGAAATCTTTGCACCATTATCTCTTCTGACCATCCATATGCTGACGCATACATATAGTAATCGTCCATAAAATCAGCGAACTCAACAGGGTCTCCTCCATATTGGTTGACTGGTAATTTTTGGCAACTTGCGAAATCAATCATCTCTCTATTGAGAGGCATAACAGCATTATCATTTGCCATTTGGACTTGTTTCTGACTTCTGAGGTTGTATCGGTTCACTTTGAGCTAAACTTCAAACGTTAAACAATAATTTAAAATTACTTTTCAACTTCTTTTAAATCTCCCAATAATAGCCTTTTATATCTCTCTCGTTAACATTATTTTCAAAATTCTAAGCCAACTTTCACTCACGTCAGTACTAATTTTTTTTTTCAACAATTATTTTTTTCACTAGCTTCCAATAATTTTTCTCCGACTTTCAATCACGTCGGGCTCACCAGAATATATGTTGGGTTTTGGATTATTTCAAGTCGGTTCTCTCTGACTCCTTGTGTTCTTTAAATTAAAACAATGAACGACCCAACGTATATTGAAACAACAGGTTCACAAATTATTATCACTCTACAATTACCAATCAAAGTTTTATACGATTCTCTGCTCGGCGTTGAGGCTTTGCAAGCAATCAATATTCACCTTTTGATCCTTTAGTTCTGTTGACTCTCGTTTTCCTCGGTTTCGGTTTGGGTTGATCTCTTTTCGCCTTTCCGTATTCTTAATTCTATTTCTTCTTTTCCCTACTTCCCTAATTCGTTTACCACTTTTCCTACAGTCTAATTCTTCGAACCCTAGCTGAGGCAGAATGCCGATTTTCTCTGATTTTCCCTTTGCTTATATACTCCTCGAAATCAGGATGACAAATGGTTATTGCCGAGCCAATCTTTCGTTTGACATTTTCTCCTACGTGTTTGCTTCGGCTGTCATCCATAATGGTCCAACGAATCCAGATAATTAATGGCCCTACCGGTCTTCCTACGCGCGCTATCTTCTCCTTACTCTTTTCCCATTAATCATTGTGTCAAGCTAATGGGCCCATATCTTCCTTTTGTTTGCCTTTCTTCTTGTTTACCCAGCTCGGGTTTCCTTTATCTCTCGGGTTCTCCATTGGCTCGGGTTTCCCATTAGCTCGGGTTTTCCATTAGCCAATTAATTAATTAATTAACGTTTTCTGTTTTCATACGTTTGAATGTTTTTCGACCCTTCCTAACCCTTTTCTGATAAATCCCTAACCATCATCTTGTTG
Organism: Schmidtea polychroa; assembly: GCA_959609185.1. Lineage (NCBI taxonomy): Eukaryota > Metazoa > Platyhelminthes > Tricladida > Dugesiidae > Schmidtea > Schmidtea polychroa. Next base: position 32,289 of record CAUHTR010004535.1, on the reverse strand, counting down.
ACCATTAGCTAATCTATACCTGTCCCGTTTTTCCCATTCGATTTCGATGATTTTTCCATTTATTGATTTTTCTCGGATTTCCGGATTCTTGCCTTTCGTAATTGCTTTTTGCATTTTCTAATACTGTTTCCATCACACTTTCCTTTACTATTGATTCTGTGCACGATCCCGCTTTTATTTGCCTTTTTTCCTCGCTTACTTTCCATTTGAATTATTATCCTAAATTTTATTTAAATTTTTAATTTTAATTTACAGACCTCAACATTTTTGATGAGAAAAAAAATGATTGTTATTAAGAGTTTTTAAGTCATCATTAAGTCATCAAGCAATGTAACTTCAGATGATTGATTTCCTGTTGCAGCACCAACATTTCCAGACGATTCACCAGCACTTTTTAGAGAAGTTATCCAAGGTTGTTTGTTCTGTTCTTTAAAATTCTTCTAGTGTCCAAACACTTTATCATAAAATGAATTGGTATGTTGGTTTGGATGCCATTTCTCAAAAAAAAACCTGCACTTCCCCCACGTAGATAACCATTCCTTTATTTCAACACTTGAAACTGGGCCATCATCTTTTTCCTCGCCTGATGAAATTTCTCTTACCACTTCAGCTTCCTGTTCTTTATGAAGTTTGAGTGGCTCCTGTGTGGTCACTTTCGAATGCAGGATTAGTATTGATTTTGTTATATAAATTTGAGAAACCAAATCTTTTTGCATTTTCAATTTACTCAAATGTAATACTGAATGATGAATACTTTGAGATAACATGTAATGCTTGATCATGGTAACTAATTTCATTGGAATTATAATCCTCTGAGTTATTGAAAAATATTTTTCTTTGTTATGGATAAAAATTATTTTATTTTCTTTAATCAGTTCCAATTTTGTATATGTGATTGTAGATTTACTGTAAAATAGAAAGAGTTTATACACAAAAGTGAAATTCAACAAAGCAACTTCCCAATCACTATCTAAATAAATAGGATGTCAGCAGAGATTCAGCGAAGTGGTCGTATGAGCCGCCTGGGTCAACAACTGGATCAACATCTTTTTATTGAGTATAGCGAATTACGTTGGTAATAATAAAAAATAGGTAGATTCTGAGTAAACATAAAGAAGACTTAGTTTTTAGATGGTATTAGAAAATCCTTTAGTAATTAGAATCAATTTAGGTCAGAATTAGAAATATAGACATATCCCTGCTCGAATTTTCGAAGAACAAACCGAATAACCTCAATTATTGTAGAAAATATAGGACACCATTCATGAACTGGGAAATAAAGGCGGATCCCAGCGAAAAATATTCGAAAATAACATCCAATAATGAGGCAGTCCAGAACCCGAAAATGAAAATACAACGAGGAGTAGTTTTAGCAGTAGAGCTCACTTGCTCATTGATTTTCAGCCATTGTGTATATCACCAACATGGTTACTCAGATGGTATAAAGTAAAATAATCATGAAAGCGTTTAGAAAGGAGTCGATTCAAAATTTATAAGTAACCCTAGAACATTTGAATGACACACCCCTTAAGCGCCAAAACTATCTATGCAGACACAACGAGGAGCTGAAGAAAAAGTTGGCCGAAATTGAAAACCGAAACGTAGAGACTCCAAGTTCAGTCTATTTGAAATACGAAGAACCACTGCAGAAGCGTGATCATCTTCACAAATTGCTAAGAGATTTGTATTTTGAATTATAGATTTAAATTGGTAAATAGTAGTGTGCAGTGTATTAATCAATAAATAACCTTATAGAAGTTTTGATTCTGTAAATGGGAAGGATGAGTAATGTCAGTGAGGCCAGAGATGATTTTAGAATGATGATGCCGGGCACAAGTATTTTGGTTAACAAGGAATCCATAATTATATGATAGGTTAAATTGATGCAATTAATAGCAGTGAGAATATTACGGTCGAGTAAGAGTAAATAGGATAATATAGAGCGATACACATTAACTTAAGTGGATGGGATACCATGAGTAAAGCGCCCTTATTTTCGGAAATGTTCTAATGTAGTAATTGAAATAACTTAAATTGACTTGTTTCCTCTTATTTAGTAATAAAATCAATGTAGAACTTACGTTTTGATAAGGAGGCCGCATTGAAACAGGTAGCTAAGCTCCAATGTCATCAAATTCAAAGGACGGTGCATGAAGATCAAGAGCACCTGGTTTAGTCCCATCGAGATGCAGAAGCACCTGAAACACATTCAGCAGCTGCACCTCTAGAGCGATCAGGATCTTGTCGGGATAAGAGCGCTTAAACTCCGGGTCCAGTCCAAGTAAACCAAAGCATCATCGATCATGTACTGGCGAAACTATTTAGGGCTGTATTGACCAAAATGTTGGAGATTGCAAAATAACGACCCATGACACAGAAGAAGAAATGTCCTGGAGAAGCCGAACGAGCATGGCACAAGATATTCCGTGAACTGATCGTAATCAAAGACAAACAATAATCTATGTGTGATGCCATTTTTTATTTTCAATAAATCGGTTCGAGTATTTGGATAGTTGTTTTCATTGAATAAGCAGGGATTTGCTAACTTTTCATCGATTAAATGATAATTTTATGGTAGGAGCCGAACCATAGGTACAAGTATCACCTAGATAGGACACAGGCCTTTCATCGGCAGTCCTAGAATCCTCAAGAGTTCTTGTCGAGTATAGCATACAATGGTGTTCTCACTTTTCGCTGGTATTCACCCATTCAATATATCACCAACGTTGATCACTTAACATGTATTGAGAGGTAAAACATGCTTATGTTCTGGGTTACGCTGGAAACGGCTCGAAAAGGTAAAACGTGGATTACCTGTAACCCACCACATGCAATTAACTGATCTTTCGTCGCCAGGAAATTTTATGTGTACTGAAACTTAGCGGTTCATTTTAATTCATCTCCGCTCAGTGGAACTTGGTGATTAGGGATTGTAATTGTTCGGTGAATTAATTTTATTCATTTATTTTAAATCTTAGAGTGCCTTATTGAACAACTGTCGCGACGTTAAACCTATACAGCATTGTGATTTTAGGAATTCTATCTGTGAATTTTATTTTGATCGAACTGAACTTCCCTCCATTGTATTTGTTTCAGTCATTATTTTACAAAAAATTGAACAATAATCTATCAAAATTGGTTTTATGTGTGCTAGTTTTCAATTTTACCAACAATCTAATCAAATCAGATAAATGCATGACCTGCAATTTAAAATATTTTTCGTCTTTAGACTCGTTTTATTTATCTTTTGTCAAGAATTTAAGTCATTTAGTATTTTATTTGCTCGCTACACCTAGCCCACGGGACATTACAGTTAAGGTTCAAAAACATCAAAAGAGTTAAAGATTTGGTGACACACTTAAAAAATTTTGTGGAACTCAAATGAGGCACAGCAAACAATTTGAGAAACACTGCCAGTAGAAAACAGGTTAGGAATAGTTAACTTTAAAAATGACTTTAACTTTGTTTATTTAATTATAATCTGTTAACATTTTGAATTAAATCAATTTTTAGAAGATTAATTAGCAGTTTTATTATTAACATAAATTTTATTAATTAAATTTTAATAAAATTCTTTTTAATGCTAATTGTAATTTGTAACTTTATTAATATTTCAAAGTTTCTTAAATTATAGTTATGAATAATCAAACCTTTTCCAAATGGATGGAAAATTTACCAAACGCATTAATTAATTTACCAATTTGTGATTTGACAATACCTGGTTAGAGATAATCAATTTATTAAGTTTTAATGTACATAAAAGGTAGTCACGATTCTTTTACACATTCAATTAAAAGAACATCAGATATTTCTCCAGATGCAGATACTATAATTATTTATCTTACAAAATTGTTCGGCCGTTATGCTAAGTCACTAGTATATCGATGGGCAGTAACTCAAGATTTAAATACTTTGGAGCAGCTCGCCAAAGGAATAAGATATTTTGATATACGTCTAGCTTTTAAAGTTAAAGATGGCATTATTTATACATGCCATAGTTTATACGGCCAACCAATTTTAGATGACTTAAAATTAATAAAAGAATTTTTACAAATTAATACAAAAGAAGTCGTTATTTTGGATTTTAATCATTATTATCAATTCTCCAAAATGGAACATTTGAAATTTTTAAATATTTTACATGATGTGATTTATATTTTTATTTTAATATTTTTGAATAAATTATTTTTAAAATTTGCAACTTGTAAATGGAATTATTTTCAATCAATTTCAGGTATTTGGTGACCTCATTGTACCATTTCATTATCCATTGCCATCTTTATCAGAATTATGGAAAGTTAATAAAAGAGTTTTTATTTTTTATCGATTTGATGACAAATTGAAAGATTGGATTTGGCCCGGTAATTTAATTCCCAGTCCTTGGGGGAACACTGATAATGTAAACAATTTGATTAACTTCTTGGATTTGAACTACAAGAAGTATAAATTAATTTATAATAAGCAACCATGAAAATAATTGAAATTTTTGATGAAGCCGACGGCATCAAGTGAATCAATTTTATGTCACTCAAGGAATTCTAACACCGACACTGAGAACAATTCTTCGACATTTATTTACAGGAAATTTGCGAAATACTTTAGCGAAAAAATTGGCGCCAAAATTCATGCGTTGGCTGTCAAAAACTCGCTGTGGCTCTCGCAACACAAATTGTGTTATAATTGATTTCTTTAATGATACTGATTTTGTTTCGGAAATTATTGATTTAAATATTAAGAATTCAAAGTCCATTTGATTTATTTATAATACATTTTATTATATTTATTTCACCTTGAAAATTTACCTCTACACAATTTACGAGTCTTAATGATCGATAGAGTTTAATAATAAAAATTAAATTATCTGTCATGAAAAAATAAGCATTTGTCTATTGTCATTAATTTTTGGTGATGTATGTATACCGAGGATTTTCCAGCAGGATCTAGATGTTTAACTCTTTGGTGCAAGTTCCTGAGCGTACTTCCAATGTATATTTCTTAGTATACATTGCACGTAATGCAGTAGACAACGCTTTTCGGATACCTATTTCCTTTGGTGTCTAGCAGCTTTCCATTGTGTAAATGTTTTCTTTTTTGTACTATACGAATTGGAAGGCTAGTGCGTTTATGTTCTTTCAAAATTTTGAAATTGAGTATGTCGCTGATGAGAATGAAATATTCAGATAAAAAATGTCAACCAAGGAAGTAAAGTAATAATATTTTAATTGAAATATTAGCCAATGGTAAAATTAAAAAAGTCATGATAAACATACGGCCAACAATCAACACTTAGGGAGAGATCAAAGAAACTACCAGTCTGATTGGTTGTCATTGACCTTGAGAATAACATAATATAAATAACTAGATCAGATTTTAAGAAAGTAATCTATTAAGAACTATTAGGAATAAAAATATAATTATGTTTAAAAAATTCTAAATTGCATATATAGTTATTAAAAAAATTTTTTTAAATAAATATAATATTATAAAAAAAGTTAAGAACTAGCTATAAAAACTTTAAAAACTTAAAAAATTTTTATTCTTTTATTTTGAATTTTAGAGCAAATTCAATTTTAAATTGTTGGTTAAAAAGTTTTATTTTGACTTATTTATTTTTCTGAACAAATGAGAAGAAAGAAAATGGAAATAAAAGAGTAAATGAAAAAGCATTTGAGAATTGAAACAGCTAAATTCCAGAAAATCGTTAACGATTATTATCGTCGATTTTCTAAAATTTCACTCAATATATACTTCGCAGCAAAAGGCTTACATTATCATTCCATCGTTTAACATTTAATTAATGATGCTGCAAAGGAATCATCCCTTTACTTATAATTATGTTGGGTTATTGAGTTGGTGATAAAATTTAATGTTACTCTGACTTCAAGCGTGTCTTTATATAATTCACAAATAACACTTGACAATAGAAATCTTTATTGATAATCACAAATAAACTTTCACTTGACACTGACAATAAATTCAACACTCTGTTGGGTGACTATACAGTGCTTATTGCAACACTCGGTGAGGAATAGCACTTGTGTATAACACCGGATTAAAAGATCACAAATTACTGATTGGTTTCTAAACTGGGATTTTGAGCTGGTTGTTTTCTTTGACTTTCTTTCAAACTTTATTCAAATAATCAATAACTTCTTTTCATTTTATTATTCAACTAATTTTTCTCTTCAACTTTTCTCCGATTATTTTCCACGATTATTTCCTTTACAATTATCTTGACAATCGTTTGTCCAACAACGTTTCGTCCAACGTCTGATTTTCTCCAATAATTTTTTTCTCAATTCGTATCTCAATTCGTCTTCCAAATCGTCTCTCAAATCGTCTCTAATTTTCCCTCTAAATTCGTCGTCTCTTTTGTTCCCCTTTTTGTTCTCATTTCATGTTCACCAGTTTTCCCTTATATAGTTTGCTTCTCTTGTGGCACTCCAGATAATCGAGTGTTTTTCCACTTTCCATCTCCTGCTTTTCCCGACTGTCCCATTTTTATCTCTGACAGCTGTCAAGTTGTTTTTCCCTTTTTCCTTTCTTGTTTGGCCGCCTTCTCCCATCAATTCTATTATCACTCGCAAGCTGTCGAGATAAGGATATTGTTGTTTTCCTTTTTCCCTGATTTCAAAATTCCTTTTTCCTTTTTGTACTAATTAATTAGTACTGACCTTGATTTTTATTTTCCTGTTTGATAACTTTTATTTCCTTTCTCTTTCTCATTTTTAATTTCTTTTCACTTTTGTTTTCTTTTCTGAGTCTCTATAGATCGTCCCGTTTGTCATGGCGATCTTCCCCCAGGTAATTTTATTTATTTCTTTATGAATTATTATTTAGGTATCCTCAACATATCTCCCCCCTTAAAAAAAATTTCGTCCTCGAAATAAATTAAGATTTTGAAATCTATTAATTTTTTTAGCTACCTTTTTTGTTTTAAAATTCTACAATAAAATAATTATCCCTTCCCATAGTTGTTTGATTTTATTGTGCAACACTTAATCTCCCTGTTACTTTAATACATATCGATATCCTCTATGTTTTAATAATAGCATAATAAATAATAATAATAATAATAATAACAATAATAATAATAATAATAATAATAATAATAATAATAATAATAATAATAATAATAATAATAATAATAATAATAATAATAATAATAATAATAATAACAATAACAATAATAATAATAATAATAATAATAATAGTAATAATAACATTAATATCAATAATAATAATAATAATATTAATAATAATTATAATAATAGTAATAATAATCAAATAATAATGATAATAATAATAATAATAATAATAATACTAATAATAATAATAATAATAATAATAATAATAATAATAATAATAATAATAATAATAATAATAATAATAATAATGATAATAATAGTAATATTAATATTGCGAATAATAAAGATGACAATCGTTACTATAATAATCTTGGTATTACAAACAATAATAATAATAGTAAAAATAATAATAATAATAATAATATTATTAATAATAATAATAATAACAACAACAATAATAATAATATCATTATTACTACTACTAATAATAATATAAAAATAATAATCAAATAATAATGATGATAATAATAACAATACTAATACTAACACTAATAATAATAATAATAATAATAATAATAATAATAATAATAATAATAATAATAATAATAATAATATTATTAATATTATCACCAACAATAATAATAATAACAACAATGATAATTATAATAATATTTTGATGATAATAATTATAGTAATAATAATAATAGTAACAAGAATAATAATAATAATAATAATAATAATAATAATAATAATAATAATAATAATAATAATTAAATTGGCATTACTTATTTAATTATTTTAATATTATAAATAACCATAAATCAACTAATTTAATGCAATTTTTTGTTGTTAGAATAAATATTTTTCATTTCATATCAAATTCATGTCAAATTTTCATGTCAAATTATTTGATCTTTTGATTAAAATATAATTATCAGTTGAGTGCCTTCAATATTTTAATTGCACAATTCCTCTAAGAGGAAATAAAATTTATCATTGTTTAGCACTTTCGTGCCTTTACTTTTTTTTGTTACTTATTTGCCGCTATCTGGACAGGTGTCCAGATAGCGAGGTTTTTATTAAAGTGACACTTATGTGCCTAATTTTTATGTTCATTGTGCATGCTTACATGGAGAAACATTTGCACTTGGTTTGCATTTGTTTTCTGATTGGCTAGCATGCGGAATTTTAAAATTCTGATTGGCTACCATGAGGAATTTCAACATTCGTCAGTACGAAAAATGATAAATTATAAAATGAACGACACTTTTCTAATTGTTCATTAATTTGATAAAAAAAATATTTTTAATTTGAATGATCACCATAACGAATGCTCTAATTATTATTATGTTAATTTGACAAATTCCCGTGACTATTTCCTTACAAATCGATCGATGGAGCCATGCGGAAAAGCTTAATAAATTGTTACGAAAAACCATATCATGTTACAATATTCAAGGATTAGGAATATCGGTGGTGAAAATGGATAAAATTATTTCTCAGAAAAAATTTTTTTTTTGGTTATCCTATTATTAGAAATAAAGTGCCTTATTTGGTAAATGGAACAATTATGTTAATAGCATTAATTAGTAAAAGTTTAAAGCGATGCTCATCAGCGCCGGTTTGAGATAATTATACGCCCCAGGCGAAAATTATAAAAAGCGCCCTATTTTAAAAATTAGGTACAAAAATTATGATAAAATAAAAAAGTTTAACAAAAAACAATCCATTTATTACTTTATTTCATTTTTTTCGATTGACATATATATAAAAAAAACAGAATTTATAAGAATGATTTTTTCCTGGCTTTCATGTCTGCAAATTTTTCTATTGCTGCCTCCAAATTTAGGTTTGCTACAACATTATTTTCAATTGAAATAATGGCCAAATTATTCAACCTATCTTCCGTCATAGTAGATCGCAAATACGTTTTTATTAGTTTTAATTTACTAAAACTTCTTTCACCACTCGTAACACTAACAGGAATTGTTACGAGGATTCGTAAAGCCACCCACAGATTTGGTACTGTACTTTTCAAATTATTATCATTGATAAATTGTAAACATATTAAAGGATCTTTAACATCATCTGGTACCAATTGCTTCAATGATTCGATTTCCTCGCACAATTCTATTCCATTTATATCACTACTGGCCTCATTTGTTAATTTCAGATGTAAATCTTTGCAACTCTTCAGCAAATCACAACGATTTTTATTATTGTGAATATTGAACAAAAAACCCCACGAATCTTCGAAATCTTTCATTTGCTGAAACCTTTCTGATATAGATATCAACGATTGATCCAGCATAACATTAAAAACATGATTTTTATAATATTTTTCTGGGTCATTTACATCTGGAGTTTCATCGTCACACTCATAACTAAATTGTTTTTGTCGCCTTCTGATTCTTACAGCTTTAAATTGTGCGTTCACGTTTAATAGCGCAGCGAGATCTTTGGCCGATTTTAAAGCATCAGAAAAACCGGAGTCTCTATAATTTTCTAGAAAAATCTTACAATTCCGAAGAAGCTCGATGGCGTTACTCATATCAAATGTAGCTTTTTGCATGGATTTGCTGACAATATTAAATTTTGACAAAAGTACGTACCAGACAGATAATGTTAACAAAAACTCGAAATCTTCTATTTTTTCAGATAAAGAGCTAGCTTCTGAAACAACTGCAGCATCTAATATTGTGTCTTGCAACTCATTTAATGCGTTTCTAATTTCCGTGATTTCAAACATAATTGCTTTAATGCATTCGATTCTACATTCCCACCTCGTTTCACTTAAAGGTTTAGGATTTAATGATTTAATATGTTTTTTCAATATATTCCATCGTCCAACAGATGCAGCAAACAAAGTATAAATTCTTTGAACATATCCGAAAAACTTTATGCACATTATTGAAGAAGAAACACTATCACCAATTAGTAGGTTAATTGAGTGACAACCGCAAGGCATAAAAAACGCTCTTGGATTTTCTTTTAAAATTCTAGCTTGCACTCCTTTAATTTTACCTTTCATATTAGCGCCGTTATCATATCCTTGGCCTCTACAGTTTGCTAATTCCAAATTGAATTCTTCTAAACTTTCACAAATATCATCATATAATCCTTTTCCAGTAGAATCAAAAACTGGTTTAAAGGATACAAAATGCTCTTTTATTTCCATATCCTCAACATCATAAAATCTTAACGTTATGGAGAGCTGTTCGATATGGCTTATGTCAGGTGTGCAGTCTAAAATAATCGAAAAATATTTCGATTTACGAACAGAATCCAAAATATGACTTCTTGTCATATCACCAAGTGTACTTATTAATTCGTTTTGTATAGTTTTTCCACAATAATGAACATGAATTTCTTGTGAGACCACCCTGCGCAAATGCTCATTTAATGGTAAATCAAATTTTCCTAGAAGTTCAACAAGGCCTAAAAAATTTCCATTATGCGGAACAAATAACTTATCACAAGAACCCCGAAATGCTAAATTATTTTTTGACAAAAATAATGTTATGTTTATTAATCTTTCTAGTACCTTTTTCCAATTATATTTTTCTTGGACTATCAAAGACTGCAAATTCTTATCAATAGTTTTATTGCCCTTTAATCTTAATCGAGTTTCTATCCAGTATTTTTCACATTTTAAATGTGAAACTGACCGTTCGTGCATTTTCAAGCTGTCGTGAATATTTTTCCAATCCCATAAACCAGATTTGGCTAGATTTGACCTACCTGATGGATCAAAAAGTTTGCAAAAAAAACAAAATACAGAATTTTTGGATTCTGAATAGTGCAACCATTTTCTTAGGAATTTTTCACCATTACTTATTTGACGATAAAAAAGCGAATTGGAAAAGCTTCGATTATTTTCATCTCTTGGATAAATATGTTGTTGATTACACCTTTCTTCGTTTCCATATAAGTCAGTTACAACTATATGGTCAATTTCCGTATGTTTTAAATTTTGTGGCCATAGCCCAATATCATTATAATTTAAAATATTTTCAAATACAGAATGAGTTGAATCACAAGGAACAATTATTTCAGTTCCGTGAGAAGACATTAAATTATCCTCATTGATAATATTACAATTTTCAGCTTCTGATGACACATTACCTATATCGTCCTCTGAGCTTGAAGATGTTGACTCGAAATGTTGATTATCATCGGCTACTGATTTACTGGAATTAAAATATTTCAATATTTTATCGTGCTTATCAGCTTGTTGTTGTCTATTTATTTTTCGTTTCCGATATTCATACCCACTCAATTTTTTTGGTGGCATCTTAGCTATGGCATAAATTTATATAAATATATTATATATTTTCGAATATATTTTTAAAAAATGATCTTAATCTTACCTTACCTCTTATATATTTATATTTTTAAAACAGAATAGGAATACAAATTTAATTTGAATAAACTGCAACAACACAACACATTAGTTACACACTTGAAACAAAAAAATTGTTAAAAAAAAACTGGTAGCTATAGCTGTTAATTTAACTCGCACATCAGTTTTTGTAATACATACATATAATTTTTTTTTATTTCAATTTTCAATACATATCAGAATTTCTCAGAATTGGAAATTCGTATATTTTGCATGTACTTTTTTTTTGTTTTTTCTTATTTTCAATTTTTTTTAAAACGGTTGGTTTCATAGATAAATTTCAAAATATAAAGTTTTGGAGGCTTATTTTATAATTTACTTTGATTGTTTATAATAAATTTTGGCGCCCTCTAAAAAAAGGCGCCCTAGGCTATGGCCTAGGTCGCCTGGCCCTTGGGCCGGGCCTGATGCTCATTAGTTATTTTTCAATTGGAAACAGGTTATCAATATTTTTATATGGTTGATAATAATAATAATAATAATAATAATAATAATAATAATAATAATTAATTAATAATAATAATAATTTTAATATTAATAATAACAATATTAATAATATTAATAATAATAATAATAATAAAATTAATAATAATAATAATAATAATAATATTAATAATAATAATAATAATAATAATAATAATAATAATAATAATAATAATAATAATAATAATAATAATAATAATATTGATAATAATAATAACAATACTATTAATAATAGTACTAATAATAATGATCATACTGATAATAATAATAGTAGTAATAAAGGTAGCAAAAATACTATAATAATACTTTCAATAATTACAATGATTCTAATGATTATGATGATAATAATTATTAATCAATAATGACAATAATAATAATTAATTGAAATAATAATTATGTACTAATGCCTCTTCCTCTCTATATAGGGTTTCTGTCTTTTCCAAATTACCTCGCACGCTGGTTACGCCATGCTGCAGGCGGCGAGGTAATTTTGCCATGAAGTCTTCAGATCCCGAAGTTCGTGATCTGGAAACTTCAAGGCCTTTTTATTAATTCCGTATTACATATATTTATTTATTCATTTTTTATTTATTTGAGTAGCTCCCGTAGGGTTCTTACTACAACTGTATTAGTATTGAAATTTTTATTACACTCTACAATATTATATTATTAAATTTTCAACTTATATTTATGATTTAATTAATTTTTTTTTTGTTGCCTTTGCTATTTTATTATTTTATTATCTAAAAGATTTTTAGGGTACACAAAAAAATAAAGTAATTACGAATAATAAATTTTATTTATTTATTACAATTATTCATCTTCTGTCGGGTAACTTTGTAATTTTTATCTTTTCATCTTCTCTTTGATAAGTGGCTAAAATTTTTTTGAGCTTCCATTCTTCTCCGTTGATGATAATTGTATTTCCCACCGAAGTTTCCGCAGTTACCGTTTGGGTTTCCATATCTTTGAGTCTTCATTTTGCCATTCTCTTTATACGAGGCTCCATTTTTCCCGCCATTTTTAATTCCTCTTCCATCGTTATCGTTACTTTATATTTCTTGATGGTTTTCATTGATTCGATGGAATGAAGATTTATTTCCATCTCTTGCATTTCCACAGCTTTTTCCTCTTGTGGTTTTTCCGGGATTTTGAGTTTATTATATTCCCTTTTTTGATTCATCATTAGTTGGCGAGTTCTATACTCTTGTAGGGAGTGAGATATCCGTGTTGGCACTTTTATATCATCTTCCCAATCGCTTTCCAATGCCAGATAAACTCGTCTCACTGCATCCGTATCTTCTCTCGCCGAGTGCGTTCCCTTTTGCATTGATATTTGGCATATTTCTTGAGCAATTATCGACAATTTGTACCATTGCCCATTCTTTGTGATTTTCCTTTTCGTTAGAGCTTGGGCTGCTGCTAGATCCCGAATTCCCCATAAATCATTTGGGTTAACTCCACTATACCTTAATTCATTTTGTAGATCATGTCCTACCAATATTTTTCGTGCTGTTAGTTCCTGAATTTTTCTTTGGCTCTCATATTGGTCTTCTTGGTTCCTAGACATTTTTTCAGTAATGCCGTGAACCTGTGTAACATAGTTTTTTATTTTTTCTCTCGGAGTTATCAAAGCATTATAGATTATTTTCCCGGTATATTCGATGAGGCATACCGCTAGTGGGATCATTCTATTGTCCTCACTTACTCCATATTCGGCATCCATGAATATTATATTTTTTCGGATTTCTTCAGTGGTTAAATATTTTCTCAGGAATGACTTTCGGTGTTTCAACATTTCTTCAGTAATCGGGAGCAAGGTATTTTCTTCTTCTATTGAGATGATTCTTTCTACCGCGTTACTTGTGGGCATTTTACTGCGGCATTCTAATACTAACCACGCGGTTCCATTCGCTGCTCGCATACGTTTATGCCATGTTTCTTTATCAATTTTCCATGATGAATTGTTTGGCATTGTTCCGGTTATGGTTCCTTCATTGTTAATGATTTCCACTATTCCTTTAAATACATGGATCTCCCAATTTTCATCATTTTTCCTCACTAATAATTCGGCTATTTTCATTCTTGATCTCCATTCGATCTCCATTAGACATATCCTCATTTTCTCATTGCCTGTTCTTGCCCAATTTGGGATTCTCAGATTTTCTTCGATTACATATGTCTTCTCTATTCGGCTTCTCTTTTCTCTAAGATACTGTGAGTATAATTTCGCTGGTCTGCTGATTTTCTCCATTTGATATTCTTTGTTTTTCTTCGTTTTCTTTAAAAATTTTGTCAAGTCGCTGAAAACAACCATACTCTTATATCCCAACTCTCCCATCAGTAGTGCAATCATTTAACCAATCAAATTACAGGAATGATAATTTAATTTTAGATCACGAATAATCACAATACAAGATCACTATTAGTCATTTTTATGTAATTATAAAAGGTATGAAAGAAAGAAATACTCTACGATATCAATAGCATGCAATGAAATCATATTTTACTACACCCATGTCTCTAACCGCTGCGGCTCAGAATATTGATAGTCGCAGATAGAATTGTCATTGTCATTACTTCTCAAGATTAGAACAATGTAGATGAGTAGGATACCGCTTGGTATTGCCACAATGATACATATGAATAGCAATTCGACACAATTGTTATGAGATGATTTTTCTTTACAGTTTAGTGAAAGGCTTTCGTTTTTTGACCATGAGGGTTTTACGGTTAATGTTAGATTATGATCACTTATTATTTCTCCAATGGGTTGAGTATGAGGAAGATGAATATGTCTATTTTCAATGAAAGTGACTTGCCATTGATCTGAGTTCGCTTTTCGCTTGCAATATTGAATTTTGATCACGAAATTTCTTGGTTTCGGATTAGATACTGAGTTCAAGGTATTCAACTTTGCTCTTTGTTGGTATTCGTCTAACACCACCTGAATTTTATTATTTACAAAAATATTTACCCTTTGTCTGAGGCCTGGTTGGCGTAACACAATTATTTCATTGTTCTCAATTTTTATTTGAACTCGATTAGTTTCGTTAACCAAGTGTACTGCTTCATATTGACTCTGAACTTCTATCCATTGATTATTCATATACGTCCCATTGTCATGAATGAGTTTCTCGTAATAATGTATTGAAAGACTGTAAGTGAGATTTTCTTGTAAATTTTTGTATTTAACAAAAGATTTTCTTTTATTTAATGTTTCAATCGTAATGTTTTGAAAAACAATTCTGACTTTCTGTTGCTCTTCCGCTTTCCAATATATGTGAATTTCATTTATCATCGGTTCAATTTCAGCTAAATTTCTCCATTCATTTGTCCAAATGTTAATTTGTATAAGGTTATAAATATTTTGCGTAGTATTTGTTTAATGCGTATATTGTTTAATGGTCCAAGGATATTTGTAATTTGCTGTCAATCGACGAGCTACATATATGCTTTTCTCATAATTCAACGTAACAAATGGTTCGAAAGGGTTCAATAAATTACTAACTTCTATTTGTTCTGATATTTCACAGTGATATGTCCACACAATACTAGTAAACGTTGAATATATATAAATTTTATCCAATAAGGGTACTTTTTCTACTGCATATGGTAGATTCATTGTTATTCCACTTGCATTTGCTATGACATTTATTAAGACTGTAGTTATAAATAAAACTCTGTTCATATATCCCAATGGCGTAGGGTTTTTTTGAAATTTTTGTTGAATAATTGTTTCATCATTAAGTTTCTTTTGTTTTGATCGTAATTGATACTCTATTTCGGATACTTTCTTACATCGATTGGCATGAACTATAATTGTTTCTGCTTTTTTGTTATTCATTGGACGTAACTTCAAATTAGTTGCTGTAACATCACACACTGTGTATGGACCCTTGAATGGTCTTTGTAATTTTATCGATAGGCCCTTTACTGGCTCCGGCCTGTTTAAATATACTGAATCTCCGATTTTTATTCCGTGCTCATGCGCCTTTTTGTCATAGTTTTCTTTATATTGTTCTTGACGATACTTAATTTTTAACCCCGCACGAGTCCATGCAGATTGTAATCGTTCTTGCATTATTACTTTATAATTTGGAACGTCCATGTATTGAGACGTTGGGGGTTGAAATTTCAGGTCAATTGGCATATTGTTTCGTCTCAAATACATTAAATAAAAAGGTGTTTCACCCGTACTCTCGTTAACTGCATTTCGATAGGCAAACAGACATGGTTTGATAAATAAGTCCCAATCTTTTTGTTTCCGATTTACATACGATGAGATCATATTGATTAAAGTACCATTAAATCTTTCTACTAGCCCGTCTGTTTGCGGGTGATATGGTGATGTATTTAATTTATAAATACCAAATAATTCGGTAATGGATTTAAATAAATCACTTTGAAAATTTGTTCCTTGATCTGTTAACAATTTCTTTGGAGCACCATATCTGAATATAATCTTTTCGACAAATATTTGAGCAACTGTTTCCGCTTTTTGATTTGGTATTGCGTACGCCTCTGGCCATTTAGTTAAATAATCACAAAATACAATAATATATTTATTTCCATTTGTAGTTTCGGGTAAGGGCCCGATAATATCCATTGCTGAAAATTCCATTGGCGCAGCTGGTATTGGCATTGGTTTTAGTGGGACTTTTATTTTCTTTCCTGTATTCTTTCGAGTTAGACAAATTTTGCACGTATTACACCAATGCTTTACATCTTGATCCATTGTATTCCAAAAATACTTTAGTTTTAATCGTGACATTGTTTTTCTTGCTGATAAATGTCCACCCAATGCTCCATCATGATATTGTAACAATAACGTATTTCGATGCTTAGTTGGAACAACTATTAATAGTTCATCACCTTTAATACACTTTAATATACCTTTGTGAATTACATATTTATGCTTTTCCTCAATTAATTGTTTCAATCCACTGTCCTTTTTCATTATCACTGTATGTTTGATTATTTGTTTTAGTTCATCATCCATTTCCTGATCTCGTTACTGCGAATACTGTCTCTCTCAAACTTATTTCTTCCTGGTCAACACTAATTTCCTCATTTGAGATCCTTGACAATGCATCTGCGTTAGCGTTTGATTTTCCTGTTCTGTATTTTATTTCAAAATCATATTCTTGTAAGGCTATAGACCACCTTATCAATTTGCTTGCTGAATCTCGATGTTTCATTAACCATTGTAACGGATTATGATCTGTATAAACAATAAATTTCTGACCCACTAGATATTGTCGAAATGTTGTTATCCCATATACCAAAGCTAAAGTTTCCTTTTCAATTGTTGAATAATTTTTCTCATGGGGTTTCAATGATCGGCTAGCATATGCAATGACATGATCCTTTTCTCCTTCCACTCTTTGCCCCAACACTGCCCCTAATGCAAAACCACTTGCATCTGTCATTAATATGAACATCTTTGTAAAATCTGGGCATCGCAATATTGGGTTAATTATAAGTTTTTGTTTGAGAATTTCGAAAGCATCTTGTTGAGCTTTATTCCACGTAAATTTAAGAGTTTTCTTTAATAACATTGTTAATGGTTGAGCAATATGTGCAAAGTTTCTAATAAATTTTCTATAATAACTTGCTAACCCGAGAAACTGTCTGACGTCATCAACATTTTTTGGAATAGGGTAATCTTGGATTTTCTTAACATTCTCTGGATTTGGTTGTAAACCCCTCCGTGAGATAATATGTCCAACATATACTACCTCTGACTTACCCCATTCACATTTTGATGGTTTGATTTTGAGACTTGCTTCTCTAAGCCGTTTAAATACTGTCTCCACATCTCTCATATGCTCCTCGAAATCACTTGAAAATATTATAATATCATCTATGTACACTAAAGCATGTGGGATATCTCTCAGTACAAAATTCATTCCTCTTTGAAATGTTGCTGGTGCACCTGTCAAACCAAATGGTAAAACATTAAATTCATACAAACCTTTTCCATCTGAGAATGCTGTTTTTCCTTTATCTGATTCTTTAACTTTGAATTGATTATACCCTTTATTTAAATCAATAACAGTAAAATATTGAGCTTCTCCCATTTTGTCGAACATTTCCTGAGGAACTGGGATTGGATATGTATCCTTCCTTGTAACTTGGTTCAATTTTCGATAATCGATACAAAATCTTATTTCACCGTCTTTTTTCTTAACAACAACAATGGATGAAGAAAATGGTGAAAAACTGTCTCTGATGATGTTGAAATCCTTCATAGCCTTTATTTGTCTATCACTTTCCTCTTGATGTGCATAAGGAATTCTGTATGGTCGTAGTTTAATTGGAGTTTCATCCATTAATGGAATTTCGTGCTCAATTACATGAGTAACTCCTAGATCATATTCATGTTTTGCAAAGACGTCTTGATATTTTCTCAATAATCTCATAAATGTTTGTATTTGTTCTTGGGTCAAATCTTTACTGTTTACTTGAGGTTCTTTGTATATTTTTATATTTTTTGGTAATCTTTTATTGTCCATTTTTAAGATTTTTGTCAACTTTCCCAACTTCGTTTTTGGTCTTAATGCTATTTCTTTATCATTATTGTTGGTAATATAAACAGGAATTAATTGGTCTTGGACTTTCACTTGTTCGTCGCACATGGGAATATCATACTTTTCGATTAATGTTTCACTTGGTTGAAATATAAATTCATCATCTGGAACTCCCATTGTATTCACATAACAAATAACTTCACTTTGAGGTGGAACTCTTAATGTTTGGTTTAGAAACACGTCTCCTGTTTCATGAATGGCTTTCCCCGTTTCTCCCATAATCAAATTTCCCGTTTTCAAATCAAGACAAACTCCTTCTAGCTGTGCTAAAACATCCATACCCACTAAGCATTCCACTGGACAATTTTGCATTATTAGAACATCATGAGCAATTTCCTGATTTCCAAGATTGAACTTGACTCTAATTTGCCCAATAATATTTAGTTTGTTTTTTGTCATTGATCGTACTACTTCTTCTGTACTTCTTATTTGTGCTTTCTCATCTGAATTCAACACTTCGTCTGATAATATCGTATTACTCGAACCTGAGTCTAATAATGCTTCAACTCTATGTTTATTTACTTGTACCCATATTCTTGGTTGTCTGCCTCTGTTTCCGACTGTCATTAGCGCATAATTTCCTGGTAATCCCAGCATATTTCTCCTTTCAATTTCTGCACTTGTCGGTATAATTTGCTCATTTGTTAATTTAATATTCTCAATTGGCCTCATTTCCTTTAGTTTTTCCACTGGATATATTGGTGCTGTTGGAATAAAAGTTTTTGGAATACATAATCGACTGAAAGTGTCTGTTCCACTCGCCTGTGGTACTGTATGTAATAAACTCATAGATTTAGATTTTTCCTTTATATCATTTATTTTTGTTTTATTTTTATAATAATACATAGGGGGTACTCTTGGTTTATCATTATCATTATCCCCATATCCACTTCCATTACTCGAACTTGAATCAATATTTCTTTTATTGTTAGTTAGTTGTGATTTTACTTTCCCCATTTCTTTGTATTGATGCTTGGTAATCAGAAATCTGGCCAAGAACGGTATGCATCCAATAATCAATTTCCATGACCAACCAGATATAACATATAATTGGTGTGTAGTTAATATTTGAGATATTATTACCTTTGTCATCACTATCATAACATAAATTCCAATCAATCCCGCACACGCTTGTCCTAAAAACATAAATTTTCCCCATATCTTTTTCATCGTATTATACGTTGCCTTTTTATAATGATCTGGTGTTAATAGATAATCATAGTTTACTTTTCCTTCACCTCCTGGTAGTATAGTATCAATCATTTCAGTTATTACTCGTTCCTTTTTGATGGAAATAACAAATTCATTCTAGCTTCCTCAACATCTTCTTGAGAATACAATCCGGTTTGTGCTAATTTATCCAATGATGTGAAATTTATTAAATACTCAAGCTTTGTTAATTCGAGCTTTTCTGGAGTTTTTACTCCTTTGTGATCTGGTAATGATATCCATGAATCTGATGTTAATCGATATAATGGTGCGAGTAATCTGTTGCATTTTAAAACCTTTGGTTTTACGTCTTCCTCTAACAATATCCGAGTTATTGGTTCCATAAATCTGAGTTTACCATTGACACTCACTGGCAATTCATTTGTGCATTGTTCGTGTTTTATAATTTGTACGGAAATTTCATTGCATTTATAGCTATACAACGCTTCACCAAATATCATTGCAAATACACCGTTTTCCGATATTAACATAGGTGCTACTAAATTCGGATTTGTGACCGCCATCGCCATTCTATTTCGTAGTATTTCTTTGTTTAATTTACAATCGTTTAATATCATTTCTCGATAAATATTTTCCACAATGCTTTGGCTGTAATGGAATAGATAATCTATTTTGTTATTGAAATAATTTGTCAATTTAATATCTGTACTATGTATTTTAATTTGAGCTTCCTCGGCTCTTTTCTTGGACACATAAATCCCTTTATAATTCGTCTCATACACCGTTTGGCCGCACTTATCCACTACTCGTTTTCGTATGAATCTCATCCCATCGTCCAATAAAGTTGACATCAGAACTACTGGAGTTTTTCTCTTTCTCAATCGCGTAATTTTAACTGTCATATCCGGCTTTGCTTCCACATTCAAACTTTCCGGTCTATCTCTCAATTGTTCGCCACTCATTTCACTGAAACTCATTGATTTCAAATGTATCAAGTTACACAAATTTGTCTTTACTTCATATACCAAAATCGATTCTCCTGTTTGACAACTGGTCTGTTTCATATTACAGAATGGATGAGTTTGTAATTTGCCTGTATCATCGTCAAAAGCTCCTTTAAATTCTCTCAATTCTGTTAAATATTCCTCCATCACAACAACTTTGTCAATAATTTGCCCATTCATTTTGTATGGTTCGCCTTCACAATCACCATTGGCCTTTATCGCCCCTTTTTCAATAATCGTTTCTCGTATTGCATGATTCAATTTAGCCTTCAATTTAATTTCGGGACTTATTTTCAGTTCTTCAGTCTGGAATGCAGCCATGCAATTTTCTGGATTTACATCCACTGGTCTTGGTATTACATACATTTTTATTAATGATGTGTGACTCCATTTGCCACAATAGAATACAAAACTTGTTCTTTTCACAATACACTCTCTCACCGTGGCATGTCTGAATCCAGACTCTTGATATACATAGTATTTTACATCCTTTTCCACTGTTAAACTCAGTGGATGTGCATCTGGACATTCTGTCATATCTACCATCGAATATACCTTTCCCATTTTTGTTTGAGAACAGTCGTAAGCGATTAAAGACGTCGTTTGAGTTGTAATTGCACATAATATTATAATCATGAACATTAAAAATGGAAATTTCATGGTTTTTTGTTTCAAGACCCCTTCATAATTTTCTCTCAATTCCACAACTGGTTTCATCTTTTGTTTAATCAGCTTTTCCCAACCTCCATTCTCTTTTATCCATTTGCCAACATGTTTGTGTAAAACTTTACTCGCCGTTTTAATTATTTCCTCTTGTTTTTCCATTTCTGAGCAATCATAGGTTCCGATTTCTAACAAAATATAGCTCATAATTGTGAATACCATATCTCTATCCATTTTCCTTGTCATCATCTCAGTTATTACATTATCATCACAAAACTCCATACTTTCTTTTGCTTGTTTTAACACTACACAGAATCTCTTTTTAATTTTCTTTGCGATTTTTCTCACATATTTCTCAACTTGTATTCTCTCTGTTGATTTACCATATAATTCGTTTACTAGAGCACGTACAATTTTCTCAGTTTCCTTTGAGTCTTTCTGATCTTTCTCCTCTTGGAATTTCTGTATTATTTTACATCTTATTTCATACAAATTTCTGCATTGTTTTTCTTTAATGTCATTATCAATCGTCATCTTGGACATATATGCCTCATTTTTAACTTCAGTTCTCATTTCATTTTCAACAATAATCTGCTCCGCTTCATTTTCTATTTCATCTTTTTCAGTCTTCATCTCATTTTTAACAATAATCTCTCCAGTTTCATTTTTTATTACATCTCTTTTCATTTCTTGTTCATCGTGCATCTCATCATTATTACTCATTATCTCATTTTCCCAGTTTGGTAATTCCATTTTAAAGCTTTCTTCTACTTCCTTTGATTCAAATTGTTTCATCGCAACTAAATCATTAATAAACGTTTCCTGATTCGCCAAAGATCCATTTTCATCAAATTTTCGTGGTACACAGCCACAATCAAATAAGTACTCATCATCATCTAACTCAAAACCTTTGTATGTCAATACAATTATTCCATCACTGCCCATAATTTCTGCTGCTCTCCGTCGTATTTTACTCACTTTCGTACACCAATGCTCGTTGGTACATTCCACTTCTTGATCATTTATTTTTAACATTATTACGAATGGCTCAATATAAACTCCTTTTTCTCTAAATTCTTGTCCAAATTTACGAATAAGCTTTTTTATCATTTCACTATATTTATTATCATAATTTACATAGGGTCTGACACAATCTAAAATTTTTAATTTATCTTGCACTTCATATTCTAAATTCAAAATATTATTTAATTTATCAATAATATCACCTGTGTCTTCCTTGATCAATGCTTTATTTAATTCAAATTTAATTTTATCGACATTATATTTGACTGGTTTTTCATTGGCAATCATGCTTATTATTTGTATCTCATTTTCAACACCGGGGATTAATCCACAATCTATCAAAAATTCGTCGTCTTCCAACACTCGGCCCATAAATCCAAGTTCTACTGCCCACACTTCACATTTGTGCATTATTTCTCTTTTCAGTTCGCGTATTTTTCCGTATGCTTCAATTTGATACTCGGATTTGGTGCCGTCTAATGTATTTGTTTTAATAAATATCGGGTCTAACCATTTGATTTTTCGTAGAGTTTGGCCAAATTCTTTCATATACTTTTCAAATACATCTCGCTTTTCCACACTTGCTGCATAACATTCAGTACAAAGTTTAATAACAGTTTTAATTTTGGTTAAACTCAACGGTATTTCCGTTAGCTTCATCAATGCTTCTGTCAATTTCTGAGAATTCGCATCAGGTTCTGTTACTAATTTTCTGACCTTAGCAATAAGTATTGTACTCTTTTCACTTTGCATATCCGTTTTAACTCGGTTTCTTGTAACATCATCAAGTTTTGATTCATTTGTCTTCAATTTTCGTCTTGTCATCATATGAGAATCTGTTTCTTCATCTGATTCAAATTTCGCCATCAATTTATTCAATTTTTGATTCAATTGTTTGACATCGTTCTCAATTTTTTCTCTAAATTTATCTTTCTGAACATAAGCAACATTATTCTTTGATTGGTTTTCATCCTGAAATCTAATCGTTCGTTTCAAAATTGGTCTTTGAAATTTATCGGAATTCCTGGGACAAGATCTTGCAATATGCCCATAATTTCTGCATAAATGACATTGAATTTGTCCATTTAAATTCACATTATCTCTTTGTGGTGATGGTGACATTGATGGTGATCTTGATCTTGAAAAACAATTTCTACCACAGCGATAACATTGTACTTCATTAAAATTTGACTTCACATTAGGAATTGCTCTCCGAAAATTCGTTCCTCTATTATCTCTCTGCCAATCGGGACTCAATCTCCTGGGTACTCTTTCAGAATTATTTTTAAACCAACACTGATTTGTATAATGGCCAGTTTTCTTACAAATGTCACACTGAATAACTTTAGCTCTCTCAGTGCCAGGTGAATTTTGGCTTGCTCCGTTCATATTATTATTATCGTTTCTCCATTTGGGTGATGGGCTCTTTGATCGTTGAAATCTATTTCCTGATTCCCAATTGTCATGGGTTGGGGTTACTGATCTCTCTCTTTGTACTGGAATTATTGCAAATGCCTCAGATTTACTTTTAGAGCTCTTTAGATTCAATTCGATTTTCATTGCTTTTTTAACTAGTTCATCGAAATTGTCATACTCTACAAAACATAATGCCGTTTTTATTTCTTTATTTACTCCGGACAAAAATTGATCTTGAATCAGTTCCTGCATCTGTTGGGCTAATCCTGGTTGTTTCGAATCTTCTTCAAAGGATTTGCTGGCAAGGGTCGATAAATGATATGCAAATTCGCTCACTGTTTCATTTGGATTTTGAACTCTATTATAAAATTTCTGACGCATTAATCTCTTTATATCTCCTCCAATAAGTTTAGCAGCCAATGCATCTTTTAATTTGGCCCAATCATTGCCGATTGTTTTCCTGTCGATTTGTTGCCAAACCTCTCTAGCAGCTCCTTTAAGATATAAGGGTAATCTTTGAATCATTATTGCTTGAGACCATCCATAAGCCGTTGCATACATATAGTAATTCGCTCATAAAATCAACAAAAATAATTGGATCTCCTCCATATTGCTCTACTGGCAATCTTTGACAACTGGCAAAATCATTATTTTCTTTAATAACTGAAACTGGTAAATCTTCACTGCTCATTGTAGCTTCCTTTTTACTCTGGCTTCGTAAATAATATCGGTTCACTTTAATAAATTATTTCTTTTTAAATTTCACAAAATCTAAATCTCAAATTATTATTACAATAAACAATTTACCTTTCCAAACTCACTCTAATAATTTCAATTTACACACTTTATTTTTTCAATTTTCTTTTTCACAATCTCTTCACCAACTTTTGATCACGTCGGGCTCACCAAAATATGTTGGGTTATTGAGTTGGTGATAAAATTTAATGTTACTCTGACTCCAAGCGTGTCTTTATATAATTCACAAATAACACTTGACAATAGAAATCTTTATTGATAATCACAAATAAACTTTCACTTGACACTGACAATAAATTCAACACTCTGTTGGGTGACTATACAGTGCTTATTGCAACACTCGGTGAGGAATAGCACTTGTGTATAACACCGGATTAAAAGATCACAAATTACTGATTGGTTTCTAAACTGGGATTTTGAGCTGGTTGTTTTCTTTGACTTTCTTTCAAACTTTATTCAAATAATCAATAACTTCTTTTCATTTTATTATTCAACTAATTTTTCTCTTCAACTTTTCTCCGATTATTTTCCACAATTATTTCCTTTACAATTATCTTGACAATCGTTTGTCCAACAACGTTTCGTCCAACGTCTGATTTTCTCCAATAATTTTTTTCTCAATTCGTATCTCAATTCGTCTTCCAAATCGTCTCTCAAATCGTCTCTAATTTTCCCTCTAAATTCGTCGTCTCTTTTGTTCCCCTTTTTGTTCTAATTTCATGTTCACCAGTTTTCCCTTATATAGTTTGCTTCTCTTGTGGCACTCCAGATAATCGAGTGTTTTTCCACTTTCCATCTCCTGCTTTTCCCGACTGTCCCATTTTTATCTCTGACAGCTGTCAAGTTGTTTTTCCCTTTTTCCTTTCTTGTTTGGCCGCCTTCTCCCATCAATTCTATTATCACTCGCAAGCTGTCGAGATAAGGATATTGTTGTTTTCCTTTTTCCCTGATTTCAAAATTCCTTTTTCCTTTTTGTACTAATTAATTAGTACTGACCTTGATTTTTATTTTCCTGTTTGATAACTTTTATTTCCTTTCTCTTTCTCATTTTTAATTTCTTTTCACTTTTGTTTTCTTTTCTGAGTCTCTATAGATCGTCCCGTTTGTCATGGCGATCTTCCCCCAGGTAATTTTATTTATTTCTTTATGAATTATTATTTAGGTATCCTCAACAATTATAATAAATAGTGCTATTATTATTCAAAGATAAAATAGGTGTCCTCAAGGATAAAAGTAAGAAGTTTGATGATATATTCGATATTCATTTCGATATTCATTAACATCAAGTCTGAAGAAGTATTTGAAATCTGCTCTGAAGATGGTGTGGTACAGTGTCCAATAATGGTATTAAGATCTTTGAAAGGAGCTAACTTGTTTTGGTTGTTGGTCCACTTAGTTCTGGCACAATAGGTCTAATTTTGATAGTTAGACCCTCTTTGTGAGTTTTTAAAAAAGACTCACAAAGTGGGTCTTTTTGTCATTTCATTAGTATTGATTCGGTTATTGATACATTTATTATTATTCATATAATTATTATTCGCATTATTATTATTATCTACTGAACAATTAGAGGATAATTTAAGGCCTTTGCGACAAAGTATAGACTGTCTCTAGGGCATTTTGTTCACCGGGAAACAGATGAACGAAGACCAGCAAAATATCCGCGCCTGGAGGATTGTCGAAATGAAAACGTAGATGAAAGCCGGGCTAAGAGAAGACTCATACAAGAACAAGCCTACGCTCTAAATCAGGTTTATTCGAAGACCGACTTACAATCAAGGATCCAACATCGCTCATTGCTAAAATTGGCAAATGTGATCCCTGCCCATCAGCTTTATGAGACGGAACCGTATCAGACGAAGAAAACAGTTGTCGAGTGCCAGGTGCCTGTTGTTTCGTCTGCCGTTTTCATGCCTGCTTCCTATTTTTTCTCTCCCCAGACAACGTACAGTGGTCCACCATCATTCATAGATCTTAGTATAGTGGCCACTCCAGTGTCAATCCAGGATCGAAACCCAAAAAACAAATGGATCATGCGTTGCGAAATGAGAAACAAAGATTTAAGAAAGTGGCAATCAAAAGTCAATTTTGAAGGGACGTACCAATTTCGATCTGTGAAATATCTCTTTCGCTATGGACATGAACGATGACGTCCTGTTCAACTTGGATATAATCCTGACCAACGCAGAGGCTGTATCAACATAGTCCTCTCAACTACCGGTTTTCTTGGATAGGACTGTTATGTTATTTATAGTTGTTATTATGGTTAATTACGTTATTTTGTAGGAGAATTTGAAGAGCCCGAAAGAGTCACCGTTAAAACTTGTAGCGGGACAATCGGGGTGCGTGTTGTGTACAAAATAATAAATTTGCGACTACTTTAACAATATATATATTTTATTCAACAAAAAAAACAATATGTACTTTACTTATCAATTGTATAAATTACCGTTAATAATTGTCCTCCTATAAATGAACGGTTTAGTGGATAGGCGAAAAATCAATTTTGGTTAAATGATATTCAAATATTCTTTGAACTTGTAGAGATGAAGATTATAAATAGATAGTAATGATTCTTCTATGAAGGAACGGATTAGTGAAATGTCAAGTACCAATTTCGGTTGAATAATGAATATTCCTTGAGTATATAGGATCCTCGCGGAATCGTGGCAATACAAGAATTCGATAGTAATTTATGTTCAAAATAAAATTCTTTATTGATATTGTTTGGATTCTCTTCTACGTTTTCTTTTTGATCGGCTATAATTTTAATTTTTGTTTTCTAGTTAATTTCTTCCTTAGATAAATTTTTATCGATTTTTTAAATTTGTAATTTTTCCTATAGTGATAATTTACTATGGTAAATTATCACTATATAGTTTAATTTTTTTTTTTAAATTAAAATAAAACTTTCTCCACGTGCAACGTGCAGAATTGTTATTTGTATTCATAACATACAACTAACAGAACCATAAAAAATTAAAAATTACAATACATTACAGAACTTCCCCCTTTAAAACCGGAGGTTAACATTTAAACGGCTTTACATAATTACAGAGATAAGATAAAACATATGTTCTTGTGTTTTGTGATAATTTAGGTGTGTTTATGTTTTGTGTTTTACAACTAGCACTTTATAAAAATTGTACAACAAAATCTTGTGTGTGCATGTGTTGTTTATTTGAGGCAATCGCTATAACGCTTTTTGTATTCTGGTGTGATTGTTGTGTTATTGTCGAAAATTTTTGTTGAGTCTTTTTCGCTGAATCTGATGTGTTTCTGGTTTGTCTGTATTTCTGTTCGTTCTTGAGTTTTGTACTTTGGGTGGTTGTTTTCGTGATATGGTTTTAATCTGCGTATGTTTATTTTGATTTGTTTATTGTCTTTTAAAATTGTGCCAACGTTTTTATACATATTTAATAGTTTGTATGGGCCTTCGTACTTTGTTTCAAATCCACTAGTGAAGGGTTTCTTTACTAAAACCATGTCTATTATTAGTTCTGTTTGGTTTTGGGTTTTATTATTATTTTTGTTTTTTAGAATACTTTTTAGTATGGGTATTTGTGATTCTTTAACGGTAGTTTTTATCTTGTTTTCGTTTTCGTCCTTTAAGTTTGGTAGGTTTGTATAGTGTCCAAAAACTGATTGGCTAGGGCTTTTGTTGTTTAGGCTTGAAGGGTTGTTTCGTAATCCTATTAGTATTTCTGGTAATTGTTCTAACCAGTTGTTGTTATTATTTGTTTTTGTTCTGATTGCTTGTTTTAATGATCGGTGTAATCTCTCGACTTTTCCGTTTGATTGTGGATTGTATGCTGTTGTTCTGGTTTTGTTGATGTTATATTTGTTGCAGAGTCCTTTGAAAATGTCGGATTCAAATTGCCTACCCTGATCGCTGATTATTGTCTTTGGGCAGCCATACCGGGCGAACCAGTTTAATTCTAATTTACTGCATATTTTTGCTGCTGATATTTCCTTTATGGGAATGGCTTCGAACCAATTTGTTTTTCGGTCTATTATAGTTAATAAGTACTTGTGTTTATTATTTGGAGGTAGAGGGCCGACTATGTCGATATGTATCGTTTCGAACGGTTCAGAGCTTGGGAATTGTACAATTGTTGTTTTGAATTGTTTTGTTGTTATTTTATTCTTTTGACACTGTGGGCAATTTTTTACGAATGTTTTTACGTCCCTTCTCATATAAGGCCAAACAACTTTGGTATGCAGAAGTTCGTATGTGGCTTTGTTTCCCGGATGGTAGATGTTGTGATATTTTTGGAGGTATTGATCGCGCAGTTCTGCTGGTACTACAATCCTTTTGTTATTGTCATTTGAAGTGTCGTACCATATGCCGTCTATTTCTTCCAGGTGGAGTGAATTCAACCTTGGAGTTTCGATTGTTGTTTCTTTTTGTTTAGTTTTTAACTTTTCTAACTCTATGATGGGTGTTATGTTAAGTGCATTTATGTCAGTTTCTATTCTTGATAATGCATCTGCACTTATGTTAGCTGAACCTGCTATGTATTTTATTTTGCAATTAAATTGTGAAATGTAGTTTAATTGTCTTATTTGTCTCGGTGAAGGATTTTTCATGTTCATTGCGTTTATTAAGGGTTTATGGTCGGTATACACTTCGAAATCTTTTCCTTCCAATAGATATTGGAAATGTCTGATTGTATCATGTAATGCTAATAACTCCCTGTCAAAAGTGGAGTATCTCATTTGGTGAGTTTTGAGTTTCTTTGAGAAGAAGGCTATTGGTCTTTTTTCGTTATTTTCTTCTTGGAATATCGTTCCGCCCATTGCTACTTCCGAACAATCTGTGTTGACTATGTATGGTAAATCTTGGTTGGGATAGTTTAGGATGCTTGCATTTTTCAGATTTTCTTTTGCCTGTTCGAACGCTGTTATTAGTTTTTCGTTCCAATTTATTTTGATGTTTCTCTTTATTTTGTTCAGTTCATTGAGAGGGGCTAGCATTTCACTACATCTTGGTATGTATTTGTGATAGAAATTGATCATTCCAAGGAAACGTCTTAGCTCTTTAGTAGTTTTGGGTAGGGGGTAATTTTTGATTGCTTTGATTTTGTCGTCTAAAGGTCTTGTTCCGTTTTCGTTTAACATGTGTCCCAGGAATTTTATTTCTGTTTTCAGAAATTCACATTTTTTTATGTTAATTTTTAGCTCGTGTTTGCTTAATATTTCGAACACATTTTTAATATTTTGTATATGTTCTGTTTTGTTTGCAGATGCTATCAGAATGTCGTCAAGGTATGCGACTGTGTTCTGTTGATTTCGTAATATTTGGTCCATGAAGCGTTGGAAAGTGGCTGCAGCATTTTTTAATCCGAAAGGCATTTTGTTATACTCGAACAGTCCTATGGGTGTGATGATTGCTGTTTTCTTTATGTCTTCAGTTCTGACGGGAATTTGATGATAGGCTTTTTGTAAATCGATTTTGCTGAAAATTTTGGGTTTGTTAAATCTGTTGATGATATCGTTTATTATTGGGATTGGGTATTTGTCGGCTGTTGTGATATTGTTTAATGCTCTGTAGTCTCCGCAGGCTCGCCATTCGCCGTTTGCCTTTTCTTTAAGCATGAGGGCTGATGACCAGTTTGAGTTTGAGTGTTTGACGATTTGATTTTCTAGTAGTTCGTCGAATATTTTCTTAGTTATCTCGAGTTTATTTTTGTCTAACTGTCTGACTTTTGCATGGACTGGGTTTCCGTTGCTAATTATTATGTGTTCGGTTATGCATTTGGTGTTATTGTTTGCTTCTAATTTATTTGTTATATTTGCTACATTTTGTATCAGTTTTGTGATTTCGTTAGGTATGTGCCAGTTTGTTTCTGTTTTATTTGTTTTTTTCTTCACCGTTTTGGGCTGTTATTACTCCGATGTCACAATTGATTTGTTTTTTGGATTGTTTATTTTTGTGGTGTATGTCATTTGAATTGTTTGGTATGACTTTTCCATTCTTACAGTCGACTAGTAGATTGAAGTATGAAAGGAAATCTGCTCCTAAAATAGCTTGTTTGACTTCAGCGATAGTGAATTGCCAATTGTATTGTGTGTTGTTGATGGTGATGTTAATGTTTTGCTTTCCGAACGTTTTTATTGGGCTGCCGTTTGCTGCGCACAAATTTGCGGTTTCGGTTTTTGTGTTTTTGTATAGGTAATTCGGTAATAATGAAATTATTGAACCTGAATCAACAAGAAAATTGAGGCCATTGCTATGCACCGTGAAGGTTTGGCTGTCACCAAATGTCGGTGCTATCATTGGTGACTTTATATGTTTCCCGACTCTTCTTTGTCGAAGGTGCAGGGTTTGTTGCATTTGTATGCTTTATTCCCAAATTTATTGTGGTAGTAACAATAGTTTTGGTTTGTGCATTTATTGGGGTTGTTCCCTGTTTTGTTTCTGTCGAAGCTGTTGCGGCTGCCAGATCGTGTATTTTGTCTGGGATAATTTTGTCTGTTTTCGTAATATTGAGTTCTCCTGGATTCTCTTCTTTGTAATTCGGTTATGTCTTTTCTTAGATTTTTGTTTTCAATAATTATTTCGTCGAATTTTGTTACCAGAGTTGAGAGGAGTTTGTTCGTTTCTGTAGTTTCTGAGCTATTGTGTACAGGTTTGTTTTCGTTGCTCTTAAAAAAATTTTTGTTTTGGTAAGTTCTACATATTGTTGGGTATATTTCGTCGTTGATTTTGTCTGCTATGTTTGCCAGAGTATCGAGGTCTGTACAGTTGCTGGCAGCTAGAATCCGTCTTATTTCAGGTGGCATTGCGCGCATGAAAAGGTCTTTGATGAACTCTTTTGACCCGGTGCTTGTTATTTTTGGTTGCAAGTATTCGAGTTTTGTCTTTAGGTTTCGCAGAAATTCAGACGGTTTGTCATTACCCAATTGGATATCTTTCAAACAGGATTCGAGTAGTTCTCGTCTGTTTACTTTGTTCCGATTTATTAAAGTGTTGTATAAGTTTTCGAAAGGGTTGTCGTCCTTTGATATTTCCTCTATTCTATCGGCTATCTCGTTCAGGATGTTGCTGGGAAGGGCGGCAATTATGTGAGAAACAGACTGTTCTTGATGATTTAATGCCTGATAGGTTTAATGTTAATTTGGCAAATTCTAGCCATTTTTGTGGGGTCCCGTTTTCGTCTGTGAAAAAATTTGGGATGTTTGCCTTGGGGTTTAGTATTGAGTTTACCGCGGATGAATTTTCGGGGTTGTAATAATAACTACTGCTTTCATGTGTTGGGTGTGTGTTTGCGTTGTTGGTGTTTGGGTTGTACTGGTGGTTAATGTTTTCCGGTGAGTGAGCATTTTCATAGTTCTTAGGTATCTGTGTAGTGTTTGTCGGGTTTTGCTGGTTTGAAGCCATTTATTTGTTTTGTTGTTGTGTTGAAAAAAATATAATAGTTTAGTAGAAGGATATGGCCTACTGTGTTCGGCCAACAGTGTCACTAGCCTTTATAGTTCTATAATAACTATACTGAAAGGTTTCGTGATTGAAATAACAAATGTCGAATGCGTGTTATGTTATTGTTTTTTTTAAACTTCTGACACCAGTTGTTATGAGTGTTATTGTTGTTATTATTGTTAATTACGTTATTTTGTAGGAGAATTTGAAGAGCCCGAAAGAGTCACCGTTAAAACTTGTAGCGGGACAATCGGGGTGCGTGTTGTGT